>CATLJY010000420.1:0-37150 GCA_949987705.1 Thereva unica | reverse complement strand
ATAGAACTATTATTGACATCTGAATGGATCGATTCTCTACATCCACGGAAGAAAAGTTCAAAAACCCATTTTCCCTTATATCGAATCTTTTAGATATCAATTTTGTCCTTGTCTTAATTTACTTCCCTTTTGGGATGAAATCGATTAATCCACATGTGGGCTTGTGTCCATTTCGACCGACTTTAGCAAACTTCTTTACGATGACATTAAGTAATCCATTGAATATCATCATAAATGCTCTCTCTCTACCGATGGGTATCTACGTGCGCATGTCCATATTGCTTTTTTGAGTGGGACCCCGGTGACAGGAATGGTGGATTGTATTTTTTTTTAATGGTTACTTTTCTTTCGTTGCATTATTCTTGGTGGGTTTTCACTAATGAAATATGAGGTTTTCTGTTGAGTTTTGATATTGTACCATATTGAGGTAAATAAAAAGTGAAATTGTATTGTTACTAAAGAAGTAAACCCTTTTGCCAATTTAAACAAGGCAGGTTTTATCAGTGCTGTTACAGTGGCTCCTTTTAAATTTTCTTGTGTTCGAGGGCAAATTCATTGTTGAACAACAGCTTTTGGGTGAAAATGCCCTTTATAATAATTTTCGGTTTACATATAACTTCGATGCAATTCAATTGCTTCTCTTAAGAAACTGGTTAATGCCCTGCCCGGGAAATAATATTTGTCGACCCTTTTATTAATTTCCGGATATGGCTAAAATATACATTTGCAGGGTGTTACGACGTTTTTCATTCGGAATTTGTAAATTTTTTAAATAATCATAAAACGCCAGAAAAACACACCTCCCTCTAGCAATACGCAGTCGTGGCTGATTAACTGAAAACAAGTGATTCGATAGGAGGAGCTAAAGGAAGCTTTTAAGCATTTTTAAGAGCTTTGCACCCCAGCATGCGCCAAATATCACGGAGTTTGAAAACATCTATACCACAAAATAAACAAAACATAAAAGTTTGAGAGTTATTTATGGGCAGTCGAAAGAAGATATATAAAAACTCAATTTTTTGCTGATTAATTATATAGGCAAATAATAGTGTAAAATACAGAAAAAAAGTACAAAAATCCTACAAAAATTTGTTAAGAAAATGAATAATTCATTCCGGTTCTTTATTTTCGGTAAGTAAATGTTTATGAAAATAGGTTTGTAGATCACTTAGACCAACGGTGCGCAACCCCCGGCCCGCGGGTCGACCATGGCCCGTGAAAAGTTTCTATCCGGCCCGCGAGAACTATAGAATAAATTATAACTAAATATTTTTTGATGTAATTTGTCTAGTTTAAATTGAAAATTAATCGCATATAGCAACATGTACATATGCTCATAATTTCGTACTGATATTGAACTGGCATCCATTGCGTCCTTCTGAATCTCAGGATTTCGAAGTACCATTTGACATTTTCTTCACCCATTACTCCTGAAACTGACAAAAAAAATTGTTCTCTTCTGGAATACTTAAAAGTCCTTGTAATTTCCACTATCGTTTGGTGTTCCTCCTTCGTGCCCCCGTTTTCTCACGCGAGTACGGCACTCTAAACCTCTATGTAGTCAATTTAATTCTCAAGCTGATTTCCACTGCCTGCCTGGTGCGGTACGTAGCTATCCGTGAACGTCGGCCGTGCGTGATAATCAGCAAAATCACGCACCGTTGAAAGCCAGCTCCAGAATTTTTTTAATTTGGTCGTTGTCGAAAATTCCACCATTATCACTTAATAACTCCTCCATTGGATGACCGAGAGTTTTTCCTTGTACCATTATCTGTTTTAACATATCTTTAACTTCAGACTTCTTTTGCACCCACATCGAAAACAACTTACTTACTTTTTAGTGAATGGACTCAGCAAAAGGTCCGCAAATATCAGTAGACGTCAACTCTCCAGGTTTAGCTGTTTCCGAACTTATATAACATCTCAAAGTTCAAATCCAAGGCTCATCATCATCCACTCACGCACCCTCTAGACTCCTAATCTATACTTTCTTTTTTATCCTTCAGGTCAAGCTTACTACTAGACATTGCACTATGGTTTAAACGATATGACGAACTAGTGGTACAAAGGGTGATCCCTGAGCTTGACCAAGCAACATAAAAAAAGGAGAAAAAACAAGACACAAACCTTTTTGAGTTTAGGACCGAGTGATGGATAGTGTAATTTACCACATTAAAGATCTTTCACTTCAAATGCAGATTAAAAAATTACAGGTCATAAGAAGATCTCATTTAACTACTACGGCCCGCGGAAAAAACGTAAAGTTTATTTTGGCCCGGTTATAAAAAGGTTGCCCACCCATGACTTAGGCGCACTTTCAGCCGGCCCACAGGGAAATTTTTCGGTTCGTCTTATGGCCCATCCGCCAATGTTCACAGACAGGTGTGTTGAATCAGCACGGTGCTTGTGTCCGGAATCGATGCAAACTTTGGTTGAGTTTGTTTTGTAAGTCACACTAAAAGTTCACCAGTGGGCCTTGGTTTCTAAAAGCGTCCTGTTTGTTACTTAATATAAGGTTGAATTTTAGATTATCGTTTCCATGATTTTGGAGAAAATATAAGTAATGCTTTAGAGTGGTAGTTCGAGGGGTTATTCGAGTCACCTTTTTTTGGTATGGTTTTTGTTGTAATCGAGTTCTTTGATGCACTATCTCACGAGTTCTGAAAAAGATTCGTCCATAGAGTGTTTGGAATACTTTGGGTACGGAGTGTTCCACCAGTGCCGAGCAGAGAAGAATTCGAGGCCGACGCCAGTAAGTCGGCTTTGAATTCACTGTGTATTGTCACCTCTCCACTAAGGTTTTTACTGCCAACCGTTCCAGTATTTTCCAACTTCCTATGAAATAATGATTTAACATAAATGGCAATATCGGTAAACATGGGCGAACAGGTTGTGAACTAATGTGTACCCTAATAGTTATCTAAATCGGCATCAGGTGGTATCCTACACGAAAATTGGCCATTTTAACAGTCTCAAAAAAAAAAATTGCATGAAGCCCAGAAATATTACAAAAATCGAAACAAAACTTTATGTAATGGGACTTCAGTTACTATGTTATAATACCATATATTTGTTTACATCGGAACAAACTTTTAGGACTTTTAGGACATTATTACTAAAACTTAAAACGATTCTTTGACCAAACTACTCTCTACTTTCATGCATACATCTCATCTATATCTATAAAAAAATTTTGTGTATATTTGGTAGGTCTGAGAATAGGTCGTATTCTATTTTTTATACCTTTAACCAAAAGAAATAGCTAAAAAATCTAAAAAAAAAATGGTAATTTTAGGAATTTTCATTTTATTTTAGTTTGTATAGCTTCATGGCCTACCTATTGTTTGACAGCTTCATAAATGTAAAAATGGAATTAAATTGAATCATTCCGTTTAATGAAATTTTCAAATTTACGCAGCTATCAAACAATAGGTAAGCCATGACGCTATTGAAACTAAACTGAATAAGCAATATAGTATACTCAATATACGTTAGATCCATGGCGGCCGTCTCAAGAGGGCGGATTATCACTTTCTTCACAACCCCCTCGATATGGGTATCAAATGAAAGAGTATGATAATTAGAATACAATAAGCAATATCGTATACTCAATATACCGTTAGATCCATGGCGGCCGTCTCAAGAGGACGGACTAACACTTTCTTCACAACCCCCCGACATAGGCATCAAATGAAAGGGTATGGTAAGTAGAATGCAATAAGAATTGTAGTATACTCAATCTACCATTAGATCCACGGCGGCCGTCTCAAGAGCACGGATTACCACTTTCTTCTCAACCCTCTCGACATGGGTATCAAATGAGAGAGTATGATAATTAGAATGCAATAAGCAACATCGTATACTCAATATACCCTCTCAAGAGGGCGGATTACCACTTTTTCACAATCCCCTCGACATTGGGTATCAAATGAGAGGGTATGACAAGTAGAATACAATAAGCAATATAGAATACTCAATCTACCATTAGACTCATAGCGGCCGTCTTAAGAGGGCGGACTACCACTTTCTTCCGAACCCCCTCGACAATGGTATCAAATGAAAGGTTATGATAAGTAGAATACAGTAAGCAATGTAGTATACTCAGATCTCTACTACCGTTGATGGCGGCCTTTTCAATACCCATGTACCCGTTCTTTGAAGCACTTCATCTGTGTAAAATTCATATCTCAATGGATAGTTTTTATTGGATTCTACATTGCTTATTGTATTCTACAGATCAAACTTAATATAAAAGCATATTGAATCTAATGCCTCGAAATTTTACAGAAATAATAATTGATTCTTTGGTTAGAGATTATGAATAGTTACATTTTGTAGATTTGCATTAATTTTACATGTACCCGTTCTCGAAAAATACCAAATCAATTGTTTTTATTGGCTACTATTGGCTTATGGGTGCAGCGAGGCGTAACGGGTCCCAGTTAGTATTCTAATAAATCAACATAGCATAAAGTCGTTATTGATCTTGTACAGATCTTATGAATTAATTTGTTGATTATAGATTATAGACGAAGTAAGTTTGTTGGTGTCTATTTGCTAGTTCAGACATATTTGTCTACATAAATCAAAAATTCATAATAATTCATTTTACATACAGGAGGCATTTTCTGTTAATTAATTATGTCTAAATAATTCAAACAAAAATATAAATATAAATATTAATGAGTTTGTTTGTCAATTCTACTAGAGTGTGAATTTTTCAGGCTTCGTAGTCGACTAGGAATATAGCAATAGTGTATGATATTTATTTAGCTCTTTTAAGCCATTTTTTTTAAATGTTGTATCTTTAAATAAAATGTTGATCCTGATCATACATAAATTCGCATAAAATCTTAAAATTAAAAACAAAATAACAACAACTTTAATATAAAAAACAAAATATATTAAAACTATATGATTTCACGCTTTTTTTCAAACAAAATACAATTAGAAAATACAAAAATTTTACAAGCATATTTTTTTTTTAATTAATTTATCAATATAAAAACAACAACTTTCTTATATACATATAAATAAATGCCACGAATAAATTAAAAATATTATATTTAAATAAAAAACATTAAAACAAAAAAAAAGTTTCTACTTTTTCTAATGTACAAATAAAAATACTCTAGATTGCTTAAAGAATGACCTGAAAACTTGATTCATCATTTTCTTTTGGGCAACAAATTTATTATAATCCTGCAGAAATGAATTGTCCTCATTCATCCTATAATAAAATTTCGAAATCCCGTATTTTAATACAATTGCTTAACAATTTTTTTATTCACTTGAATTCCTACTAAAAAATTTGTACAATTTCTGGCACCAATAAATTTTCAATTTAAATTAGAAACACTGGCATTGGCTCCTGTTTGTTTGTGGAATATACGAGGCAAGAACTGGCAGCGAATCTCGAGCCATATATGGCACATGATGGCTTTTCCTAATACTATCCGGACATGGGTTGAGATCTCACCAACGTTAAGTCCAATGGAGCCGGCTTTGGCAGATCCATGGCAGTTGGTGTTGGTGATGTTGTTCGACATCGCTTACTCGATTTCACAGACAAATCTATAGGCTCTTCTTGTACGCTTAAGGATGTACTACTGACATTATTTGATAGAATCGATGGAATGCTATGAATTGATAGAGGTGAGAATGGTCCTATTCCTATTCGTGCATTAATTGGTGGGAAATATTTAATTGGCTCTGACGAACTTCGGACAGCATCAATCGATGATAATCGGTTCTGGTACTTCTCATCTTTTAAGCTATAAAAATTACAGTCCTTGCTGCTACTATTATCTTCAGGATCAGCTGATGATGCACCTGAATCACTCGGTGAGGTAGTTCTCGGCTCGGATTTAACTAGGCCATTGCTGCCACCATTGCTACCGTTTAACAAATTCATGGGTAGAAATGGATTTGGAATTGCTCCGGTGTTTTGAATACCTTCAGTCTTTATGTTCTGATGGGTCTTATCCTGGTATGTTTGTTGTGATTGTAGCTGCTGATGGAGATGATTTAACTGATCAAAATTTGGCGGAATTGAATTCGGCTGATTTGATGTCTGCTGTTGTGATTGCTGCTCCTGCAGCAGGCAATGTATCTTAAACCAATTTGAACGTCGACCATATCTAGATCCACTTTTTGACATGCCAACTAGGAGGCATTTTCTTAATCGACATGCTTTGCATGCGGTTCGGTTTTTCTTGTTTATAACACAGTCTCCATTATTTTTACATCCAGATATGGCGGATATATTGTTGTATGTTCTGCCGAAGAATGACTGAAAATAAAACGGAAATAATGAATTAAAATAGAATTTTTAAATGACTTTAATCAGGGATAGTATATTTTATAAGGAACTAGGCTTATCATAATTTACAACAACTTAAAGAAGTTCCTATTTCCTATTTCATACTCTTAATAGTCCTTCTTGAGAATACCCGTTGCATGAAATATGTACGTTGCAAATCAAACGGAAGAGCGTTCCATAGTAGAGCTATGAAGACGAAGAAAGAACGCTGACCAATACTGGCAAATATGGTTATAATGGCGTAACTTATAGACAAATCGCTCGCAAGCACTGAAGCCTTTTTCAAGCTTTCTGGCGTTAGACCAGTCTAGAGGCGGAAAAGTAGACAGGCCATGTATTAAATGAGGTAGGAGCTTAAGGCTTTCACTAAATTCCTACGGTCAGCCTTTTGCGCGAACCACAATGATATTGAAGCTTCATGATAGAGAATCCATTCAAAATGTTTTCTTGTAGATCAGGACGAGATAGGGAGACGGCTGGACTTCGATGGATTTAATTGAAGTAGGTTCAACGTTGACCAGCACGAAATCTCTATTGCTTGAACCCAGTATTTGGCTTAATTAGAGAGTGAGTTTCTAGGAGATACCTTGTTCGGCATGGATATTTCGGATATCACAAACCACAACATCCCTCCAGGCCACTGAAGCAAAAACTGAATATCTGAGGGTTGCCGGCCTGACTTTATAGTTTATAACACAAGCATTATCTGGATTAGCAAGACTGGTCTTGCACTTTAAGCAAAACCTAGCGGCGGTATGTAATAGATTAAGAGTCTTCATCCATAACATAGAAGATGTCCATAAAAAGCCAGTAAAAGGTATGTCGGAAAATATAAAGAGAACTGTCAGCTCTTTCACACAAGGCCGGACATTATAGCGACAGTGGCACTAGAGCCAGGTAGTGGTGTCGAGAACTGGGTGAAAAAATCTTGCAAAGTTAAGCGGTTGGACTCTGACGATTTTTTTTCAAGCAGAATCGTATTCTAAACTGAAATGCATCGACGAAAACTTAGGCTGACTCTATAAAATGTTTGGGAATGAGTCATCAATGCTTCGAAAGCAATGAGGGAGCAGATGGTCTGGAAGGATAACCAGAGCACAAGAAGACAAGAACGGAATGTGCTTTTGGCGCAGATGTATAAAGCTGCTCCTGCAACCTTGTGAGACATCCGAACTAAGTAGGGCAACAACGTTCACCTTTATTTAGAGCGGTAAATTAAGAAGCTATGCAGGAGTTTGAAACAGCTAAAGTAACTTCTGAGGGGACTCAGACAACATAAATTTTGAGCCTAGCTCAACTGTCTTGTCACCTGTCGATAATTACCACCCCCCTCTCCTACTGGGCTATTGTTCTACCTTTAAGCTAATACCGAAGGAGTCAACCTTTACTTTTAACTCTTAAAAAGCCAACCTTGGAAGTACTGTCATTCAAGCTCACTTCGGGCGATTTCAATAGGTAGCTTTCTTCTAAACAGTTTTATGACGATGTAGCAAAACTTTTTAAATTGTCCAGATCTTCCCCACCCAGGTACAACAATGAGTTGAGACATACCGAAAGCCTGAAGAATAATCTCTGGAAAACCTACATGAAAGGGAAAGACGCTGCGAGTTTCTATGCATGTCTCAATTGCTATGACCGATTCCACGCTGTCTCTCCGAAGCTCTCTATAGCGAATACCTCAATAACATGGATGGTAAACTGTATGGTGATCACAGATCATTCTATCAATTTATCATCAATTTAAGAAAAAAGATGATAATTACCCTAACATTATGTAATACGAGAACTCTGTTAGTTCTAATTCATCCGAAATTTGTGATAAGTTTGCATCGTTCTTCCTCAAATCTTGCTCGTCTCCTGTCTTCCAACCAGATCAAGACAATTTCCGACATATCAATGCAATACAAATGGATCAAAAGTTATCTCTTTCTATAGTCAGGGAAGATATGTAATAATAATAGAGTTTCCCTTCTTATGAAGAAGGCGCACTTCTCAGCTGGGCTGAGAAACATTTACCACGACCACGTGGGCTCGGCTGAGACATGCAAACATAAAAAATTAAGTACCCATAGTTGGTGTTAGACGAGTTGATGTGTAAGAGCGGTGGTCCTCTCAGATTGTATCGGCTCTCTCTAAACGACGCACGCATCTGGAAACATATCAATGAACTTCCACAAGATTTTTCGTCGACCCTGATGGTATCCCTTCTGCTGTTCTAAAATCCTGTGCAGGGGCGCTACTGATATGTTTATTTCAAAAACCCCTAATAAAGGCCGCTTGCCAACCTTATGAAAGAACTCTTTTATAATCCTCGTTCATAAAAAGGTTTTAAGAGCGAAATAGCATCTAATGATAGATTAATTGCAAAATTGTTGTGTATACCAAAACTCTTCGAATCTTTTATTTATTCTGCTATCGCTGCTTTCTGCAAGAAACTTATCTCAACTTACCAACATGGCTTTCTTGCAGCTTGTTTCACTACTACAAATTAACTGCAGTTCTCTTTTCAAACAGTTCGAGGCCTTGTCGCTGGCTGCCAAACTGACTATGTTTACGCAGACTTCTGTAAGGCTTTCGACAAGCTCTCTCCCTATTTTATAGTTCTTTTTCTTCTTCCGGTCCTGGCTGCCCGCAACAAATGTGTCGTTCACTGCAAAAGCGGCGGAGCTCCACACTTCAAAACCCAAAAGGAGTCACACTTCGTCACATCCCACTAATTGCACTCATAGTGCACTTCTGAAGCCGCTTCACCCCCACAGCAAAAGATACGGCAAAATGCGACTCCGAAGCAAACCAATCTCCAATACTCTAAAATACAGAGCCACACCACTCTTTCATTGGTTGAGGTTATTAGCCTTCTTCAGTAAATAAAATAAAATATAAGCCTTACTTGGAAGGGACTAGCCCGATCATATTAGCCTATCTTCTCTCATAGGATAGTTACCAGTCTACAAGGCCACAAGGAGGTTATGATCGCACTTCTATCAGTCCAAAATAGTTACGGCACGTGCATGTTATTCCCCCTATTCCGCTGATGACTGACCACCAGTTCTTAAACTAAAAAAATAAGCTTTTTTCCGTATGACCTTGTGTCTCGATGACATTGTTACCCTGCTTAGGCAGTGCAAAATCCTTATTTACCCCGAGGACATCAAACTGTACCGCCACATAAGAAGTATAGAGGATTACAAACTTCTGCAATGACCTAAACCCAATCTATTCTTGGTGTTACAACAACAACCTGGTTCTTAATACCAGTATATGTGAGGTCATGACTTTTTGTAGGAAATTTGGTGTTATAACTTATGACTATACTTTTCTTGACAACAAGATCTCCCGCGCTAACTCTGTAATCGATCTATGGGTTAGGTTAGAAAATAAGTTGGATTTATTCAGCCGCATAAATTCTCAAGGGTAATTAAGTGGTGAGATTTATAAAAAGATGGTCCAAGGAATTCAACAATCCCTCATCACTAAGCTCTTGTCCATATTTTTAGCTAAGCCTTTACTTGAATACGCCCCCCAGGTACGGTAGCCTTACTATTCTTCCCATGTTGGTAGAATCGAATCGGTTCAAAGAAAGTTCGTCCGATTTGCATTGAGCCACCACCCGTGGAATAACCCACTTATTCCTCCACAGTGGACCGAGCTGAAGAGCAACTGAATTCGCCCTGTGTCCCACGAGGGATCAAAGAAGCATAAGATAAAGAATGAAAACCATATAGGAGGTAAAATAAAATTATTAAGCCAACTTTCACAGACAGATAAAGCATGAACTAGTGATGAGCAGGACTAGTCTTGCAGTTTTACCTTTGCTTGCACATTTAGCAAAAACAAAAGCTAGACCAAGACAAGACAAGACTACATAAGAGTGCAAGATCAAGATAACAAGGCTTTTTGCTCATCACTAAGTGCTAAAAGTCTTGAAGTGATGAGCAAAAGGTCCTTCAAAAAGTCTCTCAAAAAGTCTTGCAAAATTTCTTGCAGAAAGTCTTGCAGTTTTATCTTGGTCTTGCTAAATGTGCAAGATAAGACTAATCGCTCATCACTGTAAGACTTTTGGTACTTGGTGATGAGCAAAAAGTCTTGCTATCTTGATTTTGCTGTCTTGTCTAGTCCTTGTCCTGTATTGTCTTGGTCTTGCTTTTCTTGCTAAATGTACAAGACCAGTCTTGCTCATCACTAGCATGAACGCCAGCATCTCGTTCAACTCTTCAATTTTCGAACGAATCCTTCGGGAGTTGATCCTTCCAATTACAGCATGAATACATTTCAAAAATAAAGAGGTCAAGAAAAGCATATTTAGGTCAAAGGGTTCTTTTTTAGTTCTGTGTTGCTCGGTATTTATATCTTTACTTCTCTACGTCCTTTTTATATTGGTAAAAGTTTCTTCTTACGCTTTCAAGAAAATTCCTTTCTGAAATCATTCCTGGTAGAATCATTTAGAATTTCTTTTATAGAAAAAAAATGACGTGTCTCACCAAAATGACGTGTCTCACCTGATTACAATAATCTGACTATGACCAAGATTAGAAATTCGAACAGAAATAAAAACAGCACAAGGAGATTAACGATATTTTAAACACTCCCATGTCATTTATTTAATTCAGAACAATTTTTGTGTATATGCCCCGGATGATTGTTTTTAGAGAAATAAATCAATGCCATACAGATATTTAAAACGTACCCACAAATCACTCTTCTTCTTACTATAGCTAAAACAGAAAATTGATCTTATTTCCTGTCCATAACAAATCATTAGCAACCCACACACAAAACACAGAGCCTTCACACGCAATAACGTGTGAAAATTTCAAGGCTTACATCATTAAATTGTTTTATTATGTCGAAATCAAGTTATTTGTCTCACATTCAAATCAAGGAAAAGCCCCAAGCCACCTCTATTCAATGCCAATCTAATTTCCTGTCAGGCGAGCAAGTATCATCCGTTTTTTTTCTTTGTATTTCGAAAGGTAGCCAGTCCATCATTAGCCAAACACTGGGCTGCACAATGTAAAGAAAAATATAGCCTTCAAGTCGGTTTTTTTTTTTGGTTTAATAACTTAATCCAAGAAAATTGTTCTACTACTACGGCAATGGCCAATAAGTGTCTGCAATCAGACTGGTACAGTCCAAATATAGCGCGGCGATCATGCACGGTAAATCGTTTGCAATTAAAACGATATCAGAATTGATTAAAATGGCCATTAGCCATAGTTAAATTACCATGTATATATATCTACGGTATTTGAGTGCAGAGATCAGTGGTGATGGACCTCGTTGTACATTTCATCTCTTGGGATCATCATATTTGTACCTGGAATCAGCCGATCTTAACTTAACTAGAGAGGAAGGAGGCTGGAAGAAAATCGTCATAGATTGAGGCTAATAGTAACAAAAAAGTACAAAAAACTGCAGATACTATACCACAATTTCAGTACCATCCCGCGCACTTTTTGGTTCTCACGTTCCATAGTTGATCGTTGATCTGTGCAAGTTGTCCGACATGGCATTATGATGGCATAGTCTGAATATCCGACCAATAGTAGGCAGATATCTAATTCTTTGGGGCACTATAATAAGATGTAAACAATAATATCCGAGGTGATTAATATTTTTTTCCTCCTGGGGGGATTTCGATGCCATTTTTAAGATCTTTATGAGACTAACATCCACCATCCGCTATCCGGCCTCTATATACACATTTAACAATAATGATGATCGTGGACCGCCGCTGTGAACTAGATCAAAACCTTTTTTTTTGTGTGTGTGTGTATGCGTGTATGTGTACCATCTTTCCTCATGGGGTCTTGGGATTCTTTTTAGTTGAAATAGTGGCCAATTAAAATCCATGATTTATGCCCGGTTAATAGTATATCCTGTCTTCTCTGCATGTTTTTTTTTTAAAAAAAGACGGGTGGAAGACGATACCGATCGTGTTGGTACTTAAAAAACTGTTAAAGATAATTTGACGGGCCGTTAGTTTTTTACCGCCTGACGGACGTGTCTTGGAGGCCGATCCGCACAGCATATCTCCGCATTGGTACAACAGCAAAAAACTACTGCATGCAGTCAATGGACTTGAAATGCTTTTGATTTTAAAATCATGAATTCATGTTGTAGGTGGTGAAACGATCACCAATTTGGATCTTGAAAATGATAGTGTGGGAGATATATAGATGATGATGGGTTAGGTGAACCTCTGCTTCTTCTTCTTCTCCTTATTTTTTCTCGTATTTAGAATATATCTATATGCTTCAAGAGTAATGCCGAACATAGAATGACTTGGCACATTTCTTTTGACATGATCTTGTTAGTAGTACGTGGAAGAGAACCGATCGGTGTATGAAATGAGTTTTCATGTTATGGTTTTAATTGAAATTATATCTTTACGAAATTTGATTTTGTACAAAAATTTTTGTTACAAATTCACTTATTTTCGAAGAGATGAGGAAAAGATGAAATAATGGTTTTGTAATAAAATTTTTAAATGGAAGTTGCCATATATAAACGTGAGTGAGAGAAAGCGTGAGAAAATTAGTTATACTGGAACGGAAGATTGAGATCATTTGTTTTATTTTGGCGGAGGTAGTAAGTTGTTCGTAAGCAAATGCAATAAAAGATATGACATAACATTCAATGGAAGCATTAGATGCCTTTAAGGTGAATTGTAAGACAAGTTATTGCAATTATTCATTAAATATAAAAAGATTTACCATATCGTCGTTGTCAAACCAATATCTGCTATGTCCACTTTTTGGAGATTTTGACACAATTTATGAGCAATTTCCGCCTGAGGGATGGAGGCAATAGATTAAGGATTTTGTGCCTGTCCGTATAGTGAGGAAGGTTATGAAAATCCGAAGGATTATAGAGGTTCCTAAGCGCGAAGTGGAGGGAAATCGAACCATCACCTCCACGTGGTGCCCTCCTGGACAACCAACTATCGACGATAGTAGCGAGTGTGAGACACCATATTCTCACCTACCAGCGAAGGGCTAGAAACTCTTCCTGGCATTAACATTTTGCTATGAAATTTACGGTAGAGCCTTGGACTGGACAGATTTCACGGAGACAACCCGACAAACGTACCAAGGGCAACGATTTGAACTTATTTTCATGGAATATATGAACACTATACCAACCCTGTAAGCTCAAAATTCTCCTAGACGAATTGATGAAATACAGATTGGAAGTTGCGGCCATTCAGAAGATGAGATGAACTGAACAGAGAATATTTGAAAAAAGAACACATAAAATATTTTATAGAACAAAGGAGATGTTTTATGACTCTTTAGAGAGAGTATACAAAAACTGTCCTCGTCGTGACATAAAAATAGTCATTGGAGATACCAATGCAAAAATAGGACGGGAAGCAGCGTTTCAGGACAATCGGAAAACTTATTTTGTACGAACACCACAATGATAATGGATTAAGACTGATAAACTTTGCAATGGTGCATAATTTGGTTTTATCCAGCACCGAATTCCAGCATAAGGATATTCAACAATATTTCGTGTTTGGATAAAATACATTGTAATTTCCCCTTTGAAATTCGTTTACTGGCAACAACACTCCCCCCTAACATCTGACCACGACAAGATTGGCCGAGTGGCTGAGACCGTTGAATTGTGGGAATTGGAAAAGGGTAATTTGGTTTTTAAACGAACGGAGTAGCACTTTCTTTTCGAATGTACTTTCTTGGTGGGATTTGAGACTCTCATTGTCCATGGAAAAAGCGATTTTGAGATTCTCAATTGTTTTGGCGCACGCCATACTATTGGCTAAAGGGTACACCGAGGGGCTCCGGGTTCTAGCTATTAATAATATAATAATTAGATGGCACCGAGACCACGTTATTTGATAAGGAAAAGAACGGGTTTTAAAATGTATATCAGTTTGGGTTTAGGTTCACAATAGATCAGGGTTCCATACTCTATCAAAAGCCTTGTAAATATCCAGAATAACCAAGCTAGACTCGTCGAAACTATGCATACTTTGGTTGAGGTGTTCCTGTAGACAACAAAAAGCTCGTCGGTGCACCTTTTTGTCTAACATCGTATTGATTGACATTTACTACGTTTATAAGCGGAGTTTTCCTCCGGATGTAAGTTTCGATCCGAAGTGAAACACCGCTTATAAACCGGGAGTGAAAATCCAGAACTTGGATTTTCGCTCCCGAAGAAAAAGCTGGAGTGAAACTTCGATCCCGGTTTATGTTGTGCTTATAAACGCTGACTGGGAGTGAGAATTTTTTCCGAAGGGGGAAAACTTTGTAAAGAAGAAGCTGGGTGTTTTATTTTGCTACAATAGTTTTTTTTTTTTTGTTTATGGATATTTTTAAATACATTAAATTAAACATTGGGTTTATATTTGTCTTTGCTATGATTTTGAATTTGAGCTTGGAGCTGTCATCTCAAACCAGAAAGTATTTTGGATTTACACTCCCATTGCACCCATGGGGAGTTTTACTTTGGATTGAGAATCCGGGAGTGAAACTCCGCTTATAAAAGTAGTAATTCTCCATTTGTTTGCGCTCTAGATACCTCCATAAGCTTAGATGATAGTTCAGACAGCACTAGCTCGTCAAGAGGTTTAAATGAATCTTTTGCCTTGGCAAACGCCTTATGTTCCAGCTGTGACGAAATAGCTGGCCTACCCAACTCCTATTGACACTAAACTAAGCTGGGGAAAGCTCCGGACCAATAAGAGAGGTGTATTCCAGCTAAGCCGTCGGCATTTCATTAAGGATATGGCCAGGGGCGGCGCTTTCATAGGTGCGAATGGCACACTTGCACCGGGCGCAATTTCAGAAAGTAAGAGTTAAAAAAAAAATTAAAATTTTGGGTAAAAAAAAATATAAAATTGAAAAGTATTCTCACACGGTTGCAAGAAATTACACAAATTTATCCAATTTTTGTCCCTGTACTTTCTCATACAAGAAAAAACGTGGTGAAGCCTGTGGTATTACCGTCTAACAAATTGATATGGCCAGTTTCACACGGCCCAACCAACAAAAATTGACTGTTATCATCAATTCAATTTTCCAACAAACTATACGTTAGATTGCTTTATCTTGTTGCTGTTGCTGTTTTTCTTTTCCTAGCAAAAGAAGGGCAAAAATCAACAACAACTACATAGCTGTCAAAAAGTTCATTCAAAAACTCCGTGAAAGAATTCAAAGGTTTCGAAAATCTGCCCGTCCCATCGCCCTCGCCTACTCTCTGCTCCGCAAATCATTTTGGTGATTGGATGTTGACCCATGTAAAACTTTCTATTTATATAATCGTTTTTCATCTTATATGCATTATTATGGTGCAATCTTAAATTTTGCGCAAACTATGAAAAATATTTCACCCATTAGCTAGTGTTTGGGTCTTTTTCCATTGTCCTTCACTGCGTTCAAAAATGAACAGGTTATGGGGCGCAATATGGCAAAGTGCACCGGGCGCAAAAAACCCAAGCGCCGGCCCTGGATATGGCCCTCGGGGCCAGAGATCCACATCAGCGTAAAATTGTTGTTTTTGCTGAGGGATTTCAGAGATAGGACACAATTCAGTGCAGTTTGATTACCCACTGCGGGATTTAATTTCTGAGGGTGACTGTCCGAGAATATAACGATATTAGAGCTTTTTGGAGCCTAGGCAATTACTCTCTCAACCTAAGATTTCCAAGAGATCTACACACCTCGCGAGTCCTAGAGAATACCCAGGAGCAGGGGGTGACTGAACAATGTCTGGTAAAGAAGAATTCGAGTCGAATAGATATGCTAGTAATTTGCGTTTGGATTTGCTATCTGTTATCACCTCCCCCTTATAGAAAAAGAAAGTGGTAGTAGATGTAGTACAATTTTTTTAATTTATCAAGTACCAGAAGTTTTTGCTTCTTAGAGTTATCTCTCAACCTGTCATCAAATTGTAGTAATGGCCGGTATATCAAAGAAATAAGAAAAGATACGTTCCCTGAGAAACGCCAACTGTTAATACAATCTAAGATCTATAGCCTTGCTTCCAAATCATACCTGCTCGAAGATGTTGGCTTTACAGCGGGTGATGGATTCTCTTTTCAATTTAAGAGTATCAGAAGGTGGTAAGGCAAGTATTTCGGGCTTAAAACAAAGCCCATACCCTACTAGTTCTCCTGGTAGAGTGTGGAGCACGAGGCTTGTAACCTCTACTTGGAAAAAGGTGGTCTTATTGAATCGGAACGTCAGCCTCGGAACAGTCAGGATGTAAGGCAAAGACGTCAGTAACGTCTTAGGACCATTGATTTAAGAAACTGCGATGTAGGTGGATGGATGGTTGGTTAAAACATATACGGAAATTTTGTATAACGAACTGAAGATAACTGGCAGGAGGCAGAGACCATTGGAACAAGAGACTTCAAACAGCCTGAGTCCTACAAGAACTGTAGCGCCATTTAAGAAGAAAAACTTATCAATAGACGAATTAATTTTCCTGATAGTGGATTTACAGGGATTGCTTAGTTTGATATTTGCACGACGACGCAATTCACTCGGGAATGCTCTGAAGGCGGAGTCTTTAAAATAATCTATGTACATAACACATATTTAAAGGCCATCATAGCACCAGTCTATTGGCCCGGCTACAAAATTAGCATCTTGCGTCCTTCCATGTGGGTGATTGTAACAAATCCTAAGTAAGGCCGACTCTACACGATGCGGTGAACGTTCATTCGAATTTTGGCTTCAACGATTGAATCAGCACGGACAAAAACCCGATCAAGTCTAAACACCACCGTTGGACGCTTGACATTGGGCACTCGACGTTCTAGCATCGGCCACACTATGCGTCCGACCATCAAACGTCTAACGTTGGAAGGTGGTCATAGCATCTTATAGACCCAGCTTAATATGAGTTTCCCCACACCTGGTGAGGTTTTCATGTGGCCCGTTGCTATTTGCTAGATGCATCGCTTGTGTATGGTGGCCTTTAGAGTGCTGCATATTTGGAATTCAGACTGTAGGTCTGACTGTCTGCTTGACCTTCAGAACGCAGGTTTTCAATTTTAGAGTTTTAGTCTATTTTTCGGGCCACCTTCACCTGGGGCCTGCGAAAATTCGACCCAGTTGTTACTCTTATTGCCACACAGTTCTCCTAGCTGGTTTGGTTGGGTTTTTGGAAAGCTTACGTTAATGTTGAAGACACGCCATCAGGGCTAAATAAAACTAGCTTAACGTTCATCCTTAATAGCCTAAAAATTCTAGTACTACCTTTTTAGTTAAAAGAATTATCATACCTGACCAGATTGACATAATAATGCTTTTAAACAAACCCCTGTAAGATTTAATCCATTTCCTTATCATTAAATACTCAAAAGTTTACCACTCCGATAACTATAATCCCCGCCAAAAAAAACCCCAGTGCATTTTAAGGTGTTAATTTATTGCGTCAAAATTAATAAAATCGATATCAAAATGGTCGTTGAATAACACTAATTTTCGTGAAATTACCTTTTTAGTACCGGCACTGACCCCAGATTAAAACACAAAATAATTTTTGGACCAAGCCCCCCTCAAATCTGTTCATTACAAGACATTTACCCGAAATTTGACACTTTTAAGCCGGCCCGTGGCTCGTGCTTAAAGACCTAAAGTAACGCAAGCCGTTCAGGTCGGAGCCGGCCGTAAGCGGACCAAAAGGCGGTCGGTTTGTTTTTTTTATATCAAAATTCATTTCAGATTGGACAAAATCTTTCCTTCCTTCCCGCACAGCACACTTTATCGAAGTCATTTTTTTTCATATAAGTTATTCCACAGCTGAAATCAACGTCCGCTAAACACATTTCGGTTTTTCTCTCTCGATGTAATAAAATGGTTTTTTCTTTCGGTTTTATTATTATTGCGATCGCACGGTAAGAGCATCGCAAAGGTGTGATCTGATCAGAGTTTATTGAGCCAACAGACCACCAATTCACTAAAATCGGTCATAATATACATCGCGTTTTCGAGAAAAGATATCCCCGAAAAAAACGAAGAGATCAGGCTTAAACCGAGAAAGATCAGTCTCAATAAGTTAAGCAATGAGTTCATCGCGGATTTTATATCTTTTTACAGGCACGTTGTAAATTACACACCTGAGATTTTCTCGAACGAAATATTGTAAATCGATGCCCAATCGTAAAGTTTAACACAACCGAAAAAAAAACAATCAAGACCGAAAATAATACCAACTGCGAGATTTTTGTTTTTGGAGATTTTATTTTATATTTTTCTTTGGATTTAATATTATAAAAAGTTTTATTAAAAATACGCGGAAAAATTATAAAAAAAAAATAAATAAATTGAAAAGATTCATGCTCATTGAAATTTGATAACGTTGAATGAGTTCACGTGAATTCAGGACTCTTGCGATAAACTTTTGAAGGTAACGCACAAGGAATTTATGAGGCGATGAAGACCTTTTTTATATGATTTCTTTGAATGGTGAATTAATTTCAACTGAAGATTGTGCAGTTTTGAAGTGTGGTATTTATCAATTAACACACATATTTTTTTATTGTGTAGTCGCCCGTTTCACGGATTTATACAACTCCTTAATGTATTATGTTGAAATAATAAAGGGCATTAAGAGAATTATCTGGTGGTGTTATATGGTTTCAGGAGTTGCTTTTTTGTCAAAGTTTCGACGGGGATTACAGACAACAATATTTTAAATTATCAAATATTTATGAATCTTTAAAATTTCAAGCTGGAGCGGCAAAAAGTAGATATTGTATATTTAAAATATAGAGTGCATAGTGTGTAGTGTCCGTGAAGCGTCCTAACATTAAACAGTGGCGGATACAAGGGGGGAATGAGGGATATTTGTCGAATTACTCCAAAGATAGATGGGCGCAAAAGGACTAAAAATCAGTTTGCAAATATATGTATATCTCTTCAACGCTCATAAAATAGTTTTTACAAAATGTGTAGGTAATGAGATTAGCCCCGTACCCTTGCCATTCATGAAATATCTCCGTTTTAAAAATTAAAAATACTCATATGTCCTCAGAGACAGCCCTAATAAGGCATCCCGCCAGCTTAACCGGTTAATAATAGGGTGCCAAAGTTCCGCTTAGGTCTGGCCCCCAACTGGTTCACCTGCTAGTTTGGTGCTGCCTGCGTCCCAGTCTTTGTTGGCTGGTTAGCGGGATTACTTGTTGTATTAGGTCCACCACATCACCTTGGGTGGCTTGGGCTGAAATATGTTTGGGTGGGGCCCTTCAGAAATTTGAAATTCCAAAAAATCTTTAACTAAAAAAAATGGTGGTAAAAAAAGTTCCTTTAAAATATCGAATATAGATAATGAATGATCGGTTCTTTTTTCGCGAATGAGCCTAAAGTTACTTAGTGTAGCCTAGAATGGAGCAGGTCTTATGTAGACAGGCCTTTGGCTTACCTCTGGGGCTCAGCACTCATCTTTCTTTTAGCAGAATCAATGCAGAAGCTACGCAGCGGTAAAAGAGGAGCAAATTTGAAATGCTGCTAATAATTTATGATTGGAGCTTTAAGGAATTGTATGGGGCGAAGAAACGGACAAACGTAGACCGGTTCTCTTTCAATGCGATGGTTAAGCAGCATATTGGACATGTTGGTACTTAGTTGGGGGCCTGCTTGATAAAACTGCTGTCAACACTCGCGTTTAGGAAGGTGAAAAGGCAATTGCAAAAAGTGAAAAAAAATTAAAAATGATAAAAAATTATCTAAGATAATGTATGAGTCACTCGTAAATCATTGCATAATTATTATCAATACAACGAGAGCTGGCAGAAAATATAGACTATGATGATGTCACTGACGACTTTGTGGAAATGGAAGCAAGAAAAAGTGTGTTTACTATATAAATGTTGTGAGTAGAAGAGTCCATACCTATACACAAACATAACAGCGTGTTTGTGTTTCAGGTTTTAGATTACTTTTGTTTGACAATTAGAACGCTTTTGGCTTTTTGGGTTTCAAGCTAGTTACGGGCCCCTAAACGACGATTAGTACGCAGAGATGTGGGGTTTTCACTTTTTGAGTTTCACTCTCTTCTCGGGGCCCTCTGGCCTGATGCCCGGTGCAAATTGCCCCAGTTTCCACCTTTGTGGCATTCCTGGGCATACCACTTCGCTATCTCAAGCTAACCCACACGGTTGCGGCTCAGCCGGCTGTTAAAAAATAAACTCATACCAGGGAGTCCAGTTTTTTACTATAATTTTTACTATTTTAGATATTACATCATCTCCAGATTTTGAGTAAAATTTGATTTCCTACCCCAAGAACTGCTGCTGGATCCGCCCTTGCATTAAACACAGTAGAGGTAACCTGAACAAGTTCAATCCTTCACCGCGTGAAACCAACCGGAAACACACGCACTGTTACAAACAACAATAAAAGCCCTGTTATAATCTGTCGAAACCTCAAAATTAAGCATCTAATCGTAGTGTCTACAATAGCTTAGAAGCTTTTTCACAAAGAACATAACCCTAATACCTGGAGAAGCAGACATCCGAAGTACAGACCTCCCAGAAAACGATGCGACAGGGCGTATGATAGAAGAAGTTATAAAGCTATGCCATACTTTACTTTCAAGCAAAAAATGGACACCAGACTTATTTCAGAACGTTAAAACTTTCATATCCATGATAATTTTATTTAAAAGAGGATTTCGTTGCGGGCCACTGCAATCAGTACGGTAATGCAAACGCACAACGAGTCCAATGTCCCATGATGTTTGCCGTGATTCTGGCAATATCTAGTCGGGATTTGTTTAAGATAGCGTTTTTGACTGCACCTATTGGGCTGCTGACTATCTCGGTCTACGAGCCCTGGAGACCGACTCCCAGCTTGACTAGGTAGTCGGCTTTTTCCTTCCCCTCGATGACCGAGAGCCCAGACGAAAGTCACCTTGTCATTTCTACATTGTCTATCTAGCTCTACATCGCTCCACTAACTTCGAACGCATCATTACTGAATCCAGAACTTTTTAGAGGCTTGACTGTCTATGAAAATTCCAATAGTTCAATACATTGCATCTTTGTGTAGGCTCTAAGCTCATTGTCTGGCAGGCCTTCAGAATCGCAAGCACTTCAGCTGGAAATACATTAGCGTACACCGGGAGGACACAAGACAGTGAACTGTTAGTGGTCTCTAGATAAACCCTTGCTCCGACGCTCTCTGATGTCTTGGAGCCGTCGGTGAATATTCGTACATCGAACTTTCGCAGGACAACCTCGTCTCTCCACTCTCAAGGTCAATCTAGGGGAAGGTTGTAACGACCATACCCTCAGGTAGCAAATTGAAAATATTACTATGTCCGTGCGGCTCTGATGTCCAGGCCCCGGCTTTATGAGGGCACTACACGGAGTTAGATTTTTGATGTAAATGTCGGGGAGAGTAGGTCCAAGAGAACGTCCAGGGACGGCGTTTGACTTTTTTGCGCCCGGTGCAGTATGCCATATTGCGCCCCCATCAGCTGTTCATTATGGAAAAAAACAGTGTTTGTGTTTCTTGAAGAGTTTCTTTATTATATGAAAATGATGGCACGGGAACACTTTTTTCCTGAAATTGCGCCCGTCCAATTGGGCCCGGTGCTAATGCACCAGTTGCACCTATGAAAGCACCGCCCCTGCCTGGAACAAGTCCTGATGGCCCCTGTTGCCCCTAATATGGCCGTTCTCTGGATCTCTGGGCAGAGGATCCGCCTTCATAGGAGGATGTGGCAGCCCACGATCAGAGGACTAGGTCAGCTGCGGACAAGATCAGTGGGGACAAGTTCAGTTGCAAACAATGTCAGTCAAGAATGAGATTTCTATAAAAGTACCAGCGAGAGGCTACGAAGGAGAAGAGAAGGTATGAAGATTGTGATTTAGTTGCCATCCAAATCTGTACGCAGTTTCGTCCAGGGTTTAAACTTTATACGAAGTATATGAGTCCTTACGAGGCGACCTTAGTGGAACATCATGATTGGCACCAGATGGGAAGCCAGAGAACACTGCGAATTGTCCATACCGCAGGCCATGTAAATCCAAAAAACCACTAAATGACTTTAAAAGTCAGAAAGTAAGTATCAAACCATTCTAGCTGTTATGTATATTATGCAATGCTATTAATCCATACATAAAGTATTTTTACCCACAAACATCGTGAAATACAACATTAACACAAATTTCTCACCTTACATCCTTCACATGTAAAAGCACCAAAGTGAAATCCGGCCGCAGGTTCGCCGCAAACCTTACATAGCTGGTTCATCTGTAACAATATAGAAAGTGTATTTATTATTTGGGGTTTCTCAAAAAAAAAAAAAAAAAATACAATGTTCAATAAGTTTTTTTTTCTATAAATAAAACAAAATCTCTTAAATCAAAATTTATGGCATAAGAGCACCTCACCTGAACAAACATAAATAGCTCCTTCATAGCTACCTGGACTCAAAGAAATTCCGTTTGTGACATTGGTGGCAAAAAAGTGTCGCGGTTCCATCTAACGAGTTTTATCGCTTTACCCATTATATTGCAAAGCCGTCGCCCAAGCGATATATACCCATGGGTCTGTTAGACATTGATATAAGCCCCCGATGAAAAAAAAAGGAATTAAATCGAGCCACTATAACGATCTCAGAACTGAGATAATCCATGCCGTATGCACCGCAAGAGGTAAAAACAAGACCACAAGGATTAATGGCACTAACCGACAGTCTGTGAAAAAAGCTACCACCAATCGGATACAAATAGACAATTAGTTGCAATCAATCGGCGCATTGGAAGAGACCCGACAGAACGCCACGGATAAAAGGTGGGCATCGGAATAAACTACTTGTTGACATTTATGTCAAGAGGATAGCGAGAATTTACTGTCACGGTGAAAAAATAAAAGCGTAGATAAGTAAATAAAGCGAAATAACACAATCCCCTTGATACCCCCCGGTTGTTTACGGTTGTTGCAATAAAACGAAAAGGTAGCCATAGTACATGCCCAGGTTCAAAGCTGGGGCCGCTCTTTTGCTGTATGCGGTGTGTGTGTTGTGGCTGGATCTCTAGCATCTTTGGCTATGGCTAGCTATAAGCCATTTATCGTTCATGCGCAATTTGCTCAATAATTAAATCAGGTGCCTCTTAATAGCTGCTTCAACAGAGGCAATGCCAACACAATTTGTTGTAAAGGAAACATGGGGAGAACACAGCGCCTGAACGGGGGACCAACGCGAACAGAACAAGAAATTCATTCGCTTTTGAAAAAGCGCCAACAACGAGTTATGTGTGACAGAATGTTGGTACGAGCTGAGTTACCGATCAGCTTAAGATATTCCTCATTTGTTCGCCTTCGAGCTGATTATTAATGCGTTATTGACGCGACTGTTGCAGAGCCCATAACTTTTTAACTGCTTATGTAAATCTGGAATTGTGCATGGCATTTTTCAACAACAAACCAATGTGCTAAATGCAGTTACAATAAAGATTACAAAAGGACTTTGTAGTTGATTTATGTGACATTTGAATTAACTATGATTCAATTATTATATAAGAGTTGACAAGGTCGATAACGTTATTGGTCTTTCTCAATGGATCCTATCATAAAAGTTGAATGACAAACTGTAAAGTTCTTCTGAAGAAGGCGTGATCTCTGTGCCCTGGCGGTTTTTATAGATCCCTTAACAACACATCCCTTGATATTGAAGCAAGGCCAGTTTAAAGACAACTTCTAGGCAGCACTTTTTGTGACTCTGGCTTGACTCTGTTTTTATAATTCTGAAATATTTTAACAGGGGCTTGGAGTACAGCATGCAAAAATATATCTACAGGATATCTGCTCTTTTAAAATCGGTAGCACTAAACCAAAGTGTTTCGAAACATGGATAGTCACCCAATTCATCGTAAGGCGCCCAAAAGTTCATATCAACAGATGCCTACGTCATATAGTAAAACGCCGCGGCCAAGAAAGAATAGACGACAAAACCGAAGGAAGGCGAAGGAAATGGAACTGAATTGGTCACACCTTTCGGCGCGAAAACGAGAAGCTAGCCAAGGAGACACTTGACTGGAATCCGCAAGAAAACTGTCGAGTCGGAAGACCCAGACCAATGTGGATGAGAAACCTATTAGCAGAGGCCACTATGAAGCTCAGTAAAGGCCTTTTATGCAGTCGATAATCTATTTTCTTCGTATAGAGTGCCATGTCAAACAGCAGTTCTATTCAGGAAGGAAGTAACTGTCACAACCATGCTGTGTTATTTTTTTATTCCACCTACTCCCTACCATTACTATCGGGACTCTGACATCAGGACATCGAGAAACAACACAGTGGAATGCTATGCCTCCTGAAACGAGTTGAGTCTCATCGAGTGAAATTACACGGCCATTCACTTGGGACTCACGTCAAACCTGTCTGTGTAAAATTTGAGTATTACACGGTGCATTTAAATTTCTGTCTCTTTTCCGTGTAACAATTCTATTGTCTCTGTGGTTGTGCACAAAACAACAAAAATTCTTATAATTATCGCAGTCCCAGCGAAGAAAGTTATGCTTGTGTTAGTGTAATTTGCTGTGAGACCGAAATTTTTCTTGGATTCACAAGTGAGACCAAAACATGCACTTCCCTGCGCCCCCTTGTCTAAAAAACCGGTTTATTGGAAGTGATTGGAAAGTGAGTCTGGGAAAGTGATAGGTCGTGTAATTTGGCTCATCCACCAACCGATGACATGCGCTTTGGTGGAGTGGGGAACGGACAGGAGAAGTCAGGAATGTAAAGAGGGAAGAAAAAAGAAGGAAAGTTTTGTAGATGGAAAGTGGAAAAGGCGAAGGACCGTGGGGCTGTCTGGATTCGAACCAGGGACCTCTGGGATGGTAGCCAGACGACTTACTCCCTAGGCTACCGAGGCTCGAGGCTATCCGCATCGCCGATATACTTATTCTCAACGATATTCTCCATGCCCGTCTTGCACAGGGTTGAGGATGCTCCTTGGCATGGCGCAGCTTTACTTGGAATGTCCTTATGGCGCACTTTTTTTTTCTAAGGAGCGTTTGAAAAGCCCTTTAATGTAACCTTGTTTAGTACCCTTTGTTCCTCCACTTTTTGTTTTGGGGAACATTGATTCGGTTCCTGCCCTACCCACAGGGCCGGCAGAAGTATGTTTTCTCTGACCCACTGTTCGTTCCGCTACCGCTCCTTTGACTCTTGCCCTTGCAGGAAGATTTGAAACATCAACAGACGGTGCTGGGACTAGTGCGCACCTCATAGCATATGGTGATTCTTATTGGCTCTGTATTATTGCTGTTTTCCTGAGGTTCCTGTGCAAATGAATCATTCAAGGCAGCGAAGAAGTAATCACTCAATTTTTGGAGCTGCTCTTCGTCGCTGCGCAGCAGCCTTTCAACGGAACTATTAACATCATGCTTGTTATAGAGTATTTTCACGAGACCTGTTTAGTAATTTGGACAACACTTTACTGTTGCCTTTCATCACCCCGGACACTTCTCTTTACCTCCCGGTGTAATTGGGAGTATTCCCGTTCACATCTTGAGACTCCTTTCCCGGTCGCTTGTAGAGCTCACGTTATTTTTGAGGGCCTGTTCTATTTTTTGCCAGGTTGTGTGCGAGATCCAGTGTTGGATGCTTCTTTGGACATAACCGATGCTGTCAATATAGCACCCTTTGTTGTACTCCATAGCTTTTCAATAATGTGTGTCGTCAGAAAAAGTTTCCTGATTTAATATTTGTTGCAAGCTCCCAGCAAATTCCCGCCTTTTAATGCTCTCCCGCAGAAGGTCTACGTTAAACTGTCTACGGTTTTTGGCATAGCTTTGGACGTTTCTGATTGCGGCAATTTTAAGGCGAATAGTTGTTGCAACCAAATGGGTGGCCACTTGCAGGTTCTGCTTCCCTAAAACTCCTGACGTCCTCCAGAATAGTTCATCGTCCATCTGCGGCTGACGGCAACGTGATTTATCTGATTTCTCGTTCTATCATCGCGCGATACCTAGGTCTCTTTTTGTATCTTCTTGTGGCACAAGTAAGTTCCACCTATCATGAGTTGGTGGGAACTAAAAAAGTCAACGGTAAGCTCACCATTGTTAGTACTAACTTGGTTAAGGCCTTGATTTCCAGTTGTGTGCTCAAGGCCAGTGTTGTCACGGCCGATCTGTGTGTTTAAGTCACTCATTAATACAATTTCTTCCCTTGGAATAAAGCGAGCGCTCATTCAGTCGCATATAGAATTCTTCCTTGATGTCATCTTCTGTGGCTTAAGTTGGAGGGTAGCACCGTTGTAGTTCTTAGTATGTTACGCAAGCGCACGGTAATAATCCTCTCAGATACTGGTGACCAGCTAATGTGGCTGGACCTGATTTCTTTGGTGAATATTACAGGCCGGATTCAGGAAGAGTCACTCATACGGCTTTCAGTTTCGTTTCTCCCAGAATATAAGAAGGACTCGCCGTTTGTGCAGATATGTTCCCCCGAATCGGGCTATCTGGTCTCGCTAAGTCCCATTAACTTAATGTTATACCGGTTCATCTCGGACTTCAGGACTTCATCCAACCGTCCACGACCAAGTAGTGTTCTCGCATTCCATGATAAAATTCGTGTGCTGGTTTGAAAAGCAGAGGTCGTTGTCCAATCCGGTTCCGAGGCATTGTTTGCCGATTCGTCGCAATGGTGTTTTTTATGGGAGCGGATTGCTAACCCTCAGCCCAACCGATTTAAAACTCTGTTCTGTGGTGCAGACATTCGCCCGTCTCCCGTTCGCTCCTTCCAAAGAAGTACCTCAGGGGGCACTGCGGACGCGTGGGACTAGGACGTGCTAACAGATCTACTAAGTGTCCGTCTGCACTGACTCTTCTCGGGTTTTGATAGAATTGACAAATTGGGTGCCGGGCGCCTTCCGAGATCTTTGTTAGCCGTTGACCCTTGTTTTGTTAGCTGTTCGTTGGAAAGGGTAGAGCCCAGAAAAGTTTTTTCTGAAGATTAGAAAACGGGAGCTGGTGACACAATTGGCTCCGACAGGACACCGGCAAAGATAGTATGGGGCTGAGGTTTGACGGTATCCAATACTACCTTAAATGAAAGACCGAAAAAAAACTCTTGGTCATGGTCTTCAAAACTAAGTCACAATACCAATAGTTTAGACCTAGACTAACAGAACAACCAACCAAACCGAACTCATTAAATCGGTGTATAGTTTGGTTGAGGTGTTCTGTCAGACAAGCTTATAAAGATCCTCGATGGCCCTTTAGGAGTGTCTCTACTGGATGTACTACATGTCGGCGAGATGATTCATTCGGAGAATGTTTGTACTGTCTACAGGACGTTTCTTTAATAGCGTTTTTCGTTCTTTAGGTTTAATGGAGTTGGAGGATGAGTAAATGTATTCCGGCTTAATGTCCACCTTTTCCCGGGACAGCTTCGTACATGAGTAATTTTGGGCTCTCCCACATTAAAATCTGGAATCAATTCACTTGTTATTATATAAAAAACTAAAACTTGATCCATATATTTCACCATTCACCAGCATCTCAAAAAACAAATTGCAACACTTCCCAAATATATCGACATGATTCAGATAAGAAAGGAAAAAAACCGAAATAAATAATTTCCCATCGTGGTTATATATTGTAATTCCAAAACGAAATATTATCCAGAAAGTGCGTCGCATAAGCCTTAATTCTTGGAATCCATTATTTTTGACCACCTTTCAAGAAAAAAGAAAAAAAAAAAACCGAAAATTTCAAACTGGACCAACTCAAAATTGAGTCATCTACATTTTTTTAATCTGAATCAGAAAATCTGAAACTCGTAAATGATGGGATCATTTTTTTTGTGTGTGTTATTTTCGTGAAGCCATTAAGTGTTGTGAAGATTTAAAAAGTGAATTCCTCCACCCAGGTGAACGTGTGTGTAGTTACCGTCATTATTCTCGGATCTGGCAAACGACTTATATATTCAAATTTAATGAGTCCACCAACGGCAGGCACCACAATTAATCAAATATATAAAACAGATTTATATTCCCCGGGGATTATGAAGAAAACGTTTGGAAAACTCCTCAATTGGGGTTTTTTTCTGGTACCTATGCTTGGTGGAGGAGAGATTATAGGCACTTTTATGTGGTCCAAAAAATTGAAGGCATTATTTTTTTCGCTACATAAAAATATCTTTTATTAAGGCATTTCCAACACGTGGATGGATCGCGTGATAAATGGGGATTTTATGAGTTAATGCGATGTGTTTTCAAGTTGGTACCAGGAAAAAACCCAAACGTTGAAATCAGACCAGAAAACTCATCACTCTTTGAATGGCTGGCTGGTTGGTTAGGTGTAGTGGAGGAGATTTAGAAAGAGACTGTGACGGACGGACGGACAGGCGCAATTCTACGAATTTCTTTAAGTTGTTTTAATGAGCAAGTTATAGCTATTGTGGTTAAAAAGACGCACTTTCTTGGGGCTCAGAGATAATAATGAATGGTGTGCTTTTCTGCTCGGTTTAATTTACCTTCAAACCCATTGAAGAGAAGTTATTGTTTAAAAAAAAATTAGGTGCTCTTACATCGGCGCGCAAACTTCATTTAGTGGGTGATGGGTTTCAAGAATTTCAACTAGATTGATTGTATGAGGATCGACCAGGAGGAGGAGTACAAAAAGCTATGAAAGTTAATGCCCTAAGGTGTTACGATTCATACATACATATATGTATGTGCATCAGAGTGCCCAATTTGGATGCGGCCAGTAAAACTCAGCATACAACTACATGTAAACGCCCTGTGCGTGAGCCCCCTTCAATGCTCCCAGTTTCTTAGAATTTTTACGAATTTTTATAGTTTTGTAATTTTCAGTTTTTTCTTGGGTTCCTCAGAATTTCTAATAGTTTTTTAGTCGCTGGGATTTTCTGAAGTTTCAACAAGACGACTTTTTTCAATAGTTTTTTAGGGTGTCGCAAAATATTTTTTGTAAGATCGGTTTATAATTGGGAACTCATTTAGAAAACATAAGACACAATTGAAAAAGAAATCTTGTTGTAATTTTCGAAAAATCGCAAATTTGTTCCCTAGCATAGAAGTGCGCCTTTTGTGTTAGAAGGGTAACACTATTGTTATTATTATTATTAATAAGATTAGATATAGGTTTTATGTAAATAATCAGAGTAATAATTCGTTGTGACTAATAAATTAATGTAATAAATGTAATGTGCAATTCATGTAAATGTAAATTTTATCACAAATGGTAGAAAACTCCCTAAACCTGAAAATATTCGGGAAACCCTCAAGTGAAATATTTTGCGACATGCTAAAAAACTATTGAAAAGTCGTCCTCTTTAAATTTCAGAAAATCCCGACGACTACAAAACTATCAGAAATTCTAAGAAACCCTGGAAAAAAATTGAAAATTTCAAGTAGACATAAAAAGTAGACAAAATTCTGAGAAACTGGGATGAGCTCGAGCATTTCAAAAGGGGCTCACGCACAGGGCGTTTACATGTAGTTGTATGCTGAGTTTTACTGGCCGCATCCAAATTGGGCACTCTGATGTGCATATTCTTTTGGCACTTTCCTTGCACTTATTTTTTATTTTTATTTATTTTTTACACATCGTGTGAGAATTTCTGTTTTGGAAACGCCCAAAAAGTTGTAAAAGTTTTTTATAACCTCTTTCGAAGAATAACAAAAAATATGCGCACTAGATAAAGTGGTTGAGCATTTTCTACCATAAAAGTCGTAAACAATTTCTTTGGCCGAGAGGAGTTCTCTTCTTCAACATACATATGTATATTAAGAAGACACGGAATGGCTTGGTGTTGTATAGAGAGAAGATTCCACAAAGCCCCCTTTTAGACGGGCGGACACCGAACAGACAAAACGAACGAACGAACTGGGTGTATAGGGAAGAGGGTGAGAGAGGACGATGGGGAGGGCAGACAATTTTCATGGACACTTTCAGCGAACTGTGAACGGACAATTTGACAGTTCCTGCGTTGTTGTTGTTGCTAGGATGAGAGGGCAAAAGCAAATTTCAAAAAGCAAGAACAGCAAGCCATGAAGTTTTTATAAAAGCAACAACAAAACCCAATCATTTTTGGCATTTTGTCCGTTCGTTGGTGTCCGCCCGTGTAAATGCCCAGCCGACACTCCACCGGGCTTCAAAGGAGAATTTGCGATTACAGTTAAGTTTTGTCTGTTCGGTGTCCGCCCGTCTAAAAAGGGCCATAAGCGCACAATTCGGCGGACAGATGCAAAAGGGTATAGAGACCTCATTCAATATACCAACAAGACCTGGAAATATATACTGAAAAGATCTCTTCTTCTTTGGGGCTCATCTTCATTGAATTATCGGCACATACCACAAGAAGACATAAAATAAAAGAAACCGTTATAATTTCTTAAAGATGATCAGGCCGGTCAGAGTCCCACGAAGAAGAACCACCTCTACTGGCATCGGTATGGACCAGTATATAGTTGGGGGTCATATAAGCCGTGCACCAGGCTCGTCGTCGTCGTCGTCGACGTCGTATAGCTCTGAAGCAATAACCAAATCGAATATATATATCCAAAACGAAGAAGCAGAACAACATAAGACACAAGACGTTTTCTCCAAAACCGGTTGGGTCATCGTTTTTATCTTCTTAAAGTTGCCAATGCGTTTTTTTTTGTCTTCTCTTCACTTATTTTCATTTTGGTGTTTTGTGTGATGTTGTTGTTTTTTCCATACCGATTCTTTAAGGCAGTCGCCCGCTGCCTTCTAAGCAATTTGTCATCTGCGGTTCTTCATTTTACGGAAGCAACAAGGTGCTGAAGACAAGGCATGCGGGAGTGCTTTGATATTTAGACGACACTCATTCCAGGTGACTCGTGAGAATAGGGCCCCCACATAAACCAGAAAGGCACACATTATTTTCACAAGATAAGAAGAAAATGACCCAGAATGGTCTTTTGTTCCGGGCGGCCGGCGGGATGAAATCTGCGCGACCTCAAACAAAGGAGGGGCTCCTTTGACCAATTCTTTACGTTAAATGTAAATGTCCAGAGTCCGTAGGTATATTGTGCGTGAGGTTTTTGTTATGATTGAAATATAAACGATTTATGGCCAACTATCAAAGCAACGGGCCACAAACACGGAATTACTTCGAGAACAGGTGCTTTGCGGAGATGCGAGTTCAGTGGAATTTGTTTTTTATTTTTTTTTTTGTGTTAAACCTGAGAGAATCGATAAGAATATATTATGCTGTGGCCTGAGCTGTGCCGATAAGCATTGAGACGTTTTTTATATGATTTTGTGTTATAGTGATCAACTTTTTTATGCATTGTGGCCTGAGCTTGAATTTGGGTCAATATATGTCAGAAGAAGGAATCTTGATGTTATCACAATAAATGGGGAATTTTTGATAATGTTTTAAAATTATATTTTTTGTAGCTTTGGAGTTTATTTCTTGTCGGTGCACTTTAAAGAGTTCCAATTGATTTTTATTGCTCCAATAGTAATTTCAAGGCGGGAGAGACATATTTTGCTTTCACAGCTATCGAATCTGGACGCAACACCAACATTCATAAACAATCAATTTGTCAGCACTCAAAAATCACTCTGAATTCCTAAAAATCTTCCACAGTGGTTGTAGCCAGTGCGTCATATTTATGTTAAAAACTACAATTTCGGTATTGCAACATCAAAAAAAAGTTAAGAATGCCAGTATAGCTTTCTATGCCAGTAAGCAAAAGATGAGACGATGAACTGGGTAAGTTATATCTACTAAGAGCGTTCTGATTTGTATGTGTTAAGACAACGGAGGAGTAAGTCCATAAGTAGGGAGGAGCGTGAGCTAATTCTAGCACATCTTTAACATGATTGATAAGGTTTGTGGTGTTAAATTTGTTTCAGCGCACTAACAAGGTAATGTAAGTTTATTATCTGAGATTAACAACCCTAATGTAAATGGTTACAGGCATGTCTTACTTCATCAGCGAAGAATTCTATGTACGAGCTGAAGATTGGCATTACTGCAATCCTACTCTAGCGATGCGAATCAATGAAGGGAATCATGGTAAATTTAATCCTGTAAATTTTCTAAAGGAATGCCTAGTTGGTGACGCGGAGGTCCTTGTACAACACGTGCCAATTATAAATAATAATTATAAACAAGTCTGGGCCAAGTTACTAGACAGGTATAAAAATAAAGGGATTCTGAATTCTAAGCCTGGTGGCTTAGACATATTCATTAACGTTTTTATCTAGTAGTTAACAAGAATCCTTTTATTTTCATACCTGTCTAGCAATTTTGACTGAAACTGCACAAAGGCCCAAGGTATACTTGCCGACCCATCCTTTATATTAGGGGTGGTCAACCCCGCACCCGCAAGTGTAAGTGTGCTCGGAAGCGATTTATTATGCGCCCACGACACGATTTATTTGGCAATCGGCAATTTTTTTTTTGTTATTTCCAAAGTGGCAGGACATAGAACGAAAAAAAACCAATCAGATGAAGAGACACAAAAAAATGAAGGCATAGAAGCTGATAACAAGCGATCTGATAATTACAGGTAACCAAGGGCGTATATATGTACCTATGTATAACTAGCACAGAAAGAACTCGTAAAAAGCCTTTACATAAACGTATGTCAGTGTGCTGGGAGTGCCTTTAAATTCAACTTTAAGCGGCGAGATGAGTCCTCGTTGGAGGGGCTACGGGCGTATGCTGTTGCCTAAGCTGTAACCTGCTGTGGATAATTCTAGTTTTTAACAGGATGCACTAGCCCACGACCAATGTGGGTGATTTTTAGGTATTCAGAGTGTTTTTTGAGTGCTGATAAATTGAATGTTTATTAATTTTGGTGTTGCGCCCAGGTCGCTGTGAAAGATGTATGTCTCTCCCCCCCTAGAAATTACTATTGAAGCAGTCTGAAATTACTCTGAATACACCACACAAAGGAGGTGGGCAATTTTGGTCTGGAGGTCCATATTTAATTGAAGAGCGATATTCCAAAACGTACTAAGTCAATTTTTGCTTAATTTTAATATTGTATTGCTTTCCAATCTATGACGTAGTAGTTATGCATTCACATAAACATTTATCACAAATCATACTCATTCCGATGTATAATGGGTCATACAAATGAATTTTCCATCAATTTCAATAGCTAGTATTCATATTGAATTTTTTAATGTTTTTTTTATATTAAAAATAAAGATTTGAAAAATACTATTCTTTCTTTTGCTGGGCTGAACTTTCTGAGGACTGAAAACATTTACCATAGTATCATAATTTTACTATGAAATTTTATTTCAAAATGTACTAAGTAATTGACTTAGTACATTATGAAAATGTACCACCATAAATAAAACCATTTTTTTCATATAAAATGTAGCAAATTTATTTATATTTTTATAAATAATAGTTTCTTTTATCGGTTTTTTGAGAAAGGAAATAATATTACAGCCCTTTAGGCGAGAGTGAAAGTGATATTCAGTTTTTTTTTATTTCCCACTAATTACATCATAAGAACTTAGCACATTTTGGAATATCGCTCTTCAATTATTGATCAAACAAATTTAACAAAAAGCATCTATGACGTCATTGCATATTGTTGCTCCCGCCACGTACATGAAATTTGTAAATTGCGCTCTTGCTTCCAAATAGGTTGGCCGACCCTGATATCTTAGGTGTGAAATTAGCCAACGGCCTACTTTGGAACGACCACATACATATTTCAAATTGCCAAACAAGGACCCCAGCGCTTGAGACTTTTTTTAAGAGTTGCTTTTTATATTCGGCTTTACTTCGATAAATTTACTACTAGACACAATATTAGGATATTACCGTCGCCACGGCGGACTGATTTTATAAATAATGATCCCTGATATAAAGGGCCACTTAGGCGATCAATAATATTGACGAGGCGCATTGAAGTCCTATATCAAGATGTCTTTTCAATGCGCCTCGTCAGTAATGGCCGAGAGATAAAGAGGGTGGGATTTAAGCATTTAAGTAAAATCGTATTAATTTTATGTAACAGAAACTCTTAGTATTATGGTTTAGAACGATTAAGCAATGAAAATACTATATGAAAATAAAAATCTCTTTCAGACAGATAATTTAATATTCCTACCATTTACATGGTAAATTCGTGCATCTCCTAAAAATGGGAACAGAAAAATTATAACTACTCTCATTTTTTACAGTACATCTACTAAACTATAATCAACTCGGATGCAACATGTCCATAAAAGTTCATTTTCTTCACTCCCATCTCGATTTTTTCCCTTCAGTAGTGTTGTTGTGAAGCTGTAAGTGACGAGCACGAAGAAAGATTCCATAAGGATATTTCTGTGATGTATCGGAGATATTAGGACCGCCTTAATGAAGTAATGCTTGCGGATTACTGCTGGTTGGGTGTAGGGATGCTGCTGAACTCACATACAATAGGAAAGCCAACAGACAGTGATCTCATGAAGCAACTAATTAGTTCTCAAGTGTTCTTTCATCAATTTAGGATGTACCTAACTATCATTAAAAAAAGAACAATCACACTCTTACCATTGTTAGCATATTTATTAATATTTACCGTTTTCTTTTAATCCTTTAAAACTAAAAACTTTAACTTTGTATATCGCAGAAACCAGAGCCAATAAAGTTTTTCTTTGTCATATTCGTTTTTCTCAACCCAAAATTAGTGAGAATTGATTCATTAGTGAATCAAACATTAAATTTTGGTTTGTTGGACAGATAATTAACCCTTAGCTGGCCCACCTCGATTTTGTAACATAACTGGCCTATGGGGTGTCCACGCACCCACACGCGAAAAAATCATTTCCATGGAAAATATGCAATATTAACCGTTAAAAAATCAAGAGGGGTCTTTGACAACCTTTTTAATGTACTAATAGTTGAGAGATATTTTTATTACTACGACAGAAAAAAATTAAAGGTGCGAAAAAACATGATAACACGACATTTTGTTCAAAAAATCAAAACTCTCTATATTTTTTGATTGTGTGGACTCCCGCAGCCGCGTAAAAGCAATGTAAATAGCTCCATCTAACACACAACCTCAAGATAGAATTCTTCTGTGGTCCCGCATATATTATTATATAGAGAGATTATATCATGAAAAACGGTCCTTTTCAGATCTGGGGTGTTCCTGCACCCCCAGGTCCAGCTACATAAGGGTTAACACAGCCAATAAATCAAAATCACATCTCTAAACAGCCCCCAAATTACGCCCCGGTGTCTTTTACAGTCGAGACACATTTCACCATCTAAATCCAACTCGATTTCTGTGTCCCGACTAAAATCATTAAATTTACTTCCGCCATGATGTTGGCATCCTCGTTTCCATAACAACTGCCAAAGCTCCTTGGTGTCTGACTTGCGTATTTCGTAGCAGCCACCGACCACAGATTCGAATGAAAATGAAAATCAATCATGGCCGGAACTAAAAGGGGAGGAGTTTGCCCAAAAATGTCAATTTTTATAGACTAAGTTTTTTATTGCGGAATCATAAAAAATGGCGGATTTTTTTTCTTTTCTCGTGAGCGAATTGATAAATTTTTTTGTTTTTAGTTGTTTCAACTGGTTTTTTGTATGGAAAAAATTGTGGTTCAGCATATTTTTCAATAATATTTTTGTTTCTTGCGTCTTTTTAAATCATATTAAGTAAGTAAATGATTTTAGTACTATTAATAAAAAAAACTCAATTTTTGTTTAATTGGCCAATGGATATCTAAAAAACATGCAAAAAGCAATCCGAAGTTGAAACATTTGATCAATGATTGCTTATCAAAAATATGAAATAAAACAGGTGAATTTCGAAAATATTGAACATTTATGGATTATTTATAGATTTTGTTCATCGATAGTTACATATATCATTCTTCTTGTTCCAAAACTTCCAGCTCTGGACCATTGCATCACTTTTACTTTTCTTCGTTTATGTTCAGGAAAATGTGCTTTGCCGCCTCTTTTAGTGGCCCAGTCACTTTAAACATGAACCTATGAAAAAAATGCAAATGCCTGTGAACGCATTTTTAGAGGATGCACGAAAATACCATGTAAATGGTAAGAACTCATGATTCTGCTTTGATTGAGATGGCAGAGTTATTAAATTATCTGTCGGTAAGATATTTATCCTCCATATAGTATCTATTCAAGTCGTTTAAACCATAATACTAAGAGTTTCTATTACATAAAATTAATACGATTTTACTTAAATGCTTAAATCCCACCCTCTTTATCTCTCGGCCATTACTGATTTTATAATAAATTAAGGTTGTCATTGTTATGCAAATCACACCCAGCGGCCATTAAAATTTCACAAATTTGAATGGCAACCGCCACCCTTACAAAAATTCTCTGGGATCCATAATTTTAGTCAAGACTCAAATTTCACATTAAATTCCTAAGCGCAAGAGGGTGTCTCGACTATTGATTATATATTGGGGGTTGTTGTTTAGTTACTCACATTTTTTGTTAAAAGTTTTTGATTATTTGTAGTTATTATGCAAAGTAAAATATTTTATATATTCACTAATATTTATTAATAAAGTCTTGCGTGGTAGAAAATTGCAAGAAATGCAATCGCTCTACAACCGGGGCTCGGTTCTGACCTCTCGCAACTATTCTCTCCATCGATCTCGAATCTGAGCCGGTGTAATCTAGTTTGGCAAAGCTTAGGCTTTGAACGACCTGGTCCACGCCATCCTTCCAGTCAGTGGTGTTGTGCTAATTTTTTTTACCGGAACGCGTATCGGAACGCGAACGGGAATCAATTTGAATAAGAACACAGCTATTTGATTTTTGTTTGAATGACAAAAATCAATTGCACATTTGGAGGCAGTTACAATTTTGTTTTTCAGGTTAGAATTTT
>CATLJY010000419.1:0-31511 GCA_949987705.1 Thereva unica | reverse complement strand
CTCCTAAACTATCGGTTTTATGCAATTTTTGGCTAAGTAAAGATTTTTCATGAGATGAATCTGCAAAAAAATGTCTCATACGGAATTTACGCAAAACCAATGATTTTTGAGATAAGGGGCTGGGAAAACTCGGGCGCTGCATTCTTTTCTGCGCCACCTTTGAAGTATAATGCAAGCAGCGTTTTACATGCTATTCCTAATAGGCCTAGTCCGTAGGTTATAAGGTATGAAATATTTTTTTTAATGTCTCTCTATCTCTTCTATCTCCACCTCTTTCATGTTGTCATCTTCATCAACACTCATCCCAGAGGAAAATAACGAAATGAGGTTGGCGTTAATAGTCCATTCAAAACGCGGGGGGGGGGGGGGTGTTGCAAAATAACACCGTTAAGAAAATCGAACCCTAAACGTTTTTGGGGTTGCTGATCACGAAAATCGAGATCCCGCGGTCCTAAAATTAGGGCGTCACCCCTAAAAATGCAAAAAACACCCCTTTTTAGGGGGTTTTTGCGATTATTTCTGTAATAATGAAAACTAAAGCGATGAAATGCACTTTTTTTAATATTTATTTGCGAAGTTGGTTGATTTATACTAAATTAAGACGAACTTAATGGTAAGGGGTACTCCTTAAGGGTTGAAAGTACCCCTAAATTGGCGAAAAATGGCAAAAATTGTAAAAAAAAAATGTTTTCAAGTTTATGCTTCAAATTCCATTGTGGGTGTACTGTCAGGCAAAAATAAATAATTTTCATCCCTTAAGGGATTAAAACTACCCCTACTATAATAAAAACAACTTAATATAAAAAAAATTACAAAAAAATTTTTTTTTTTGCTTTTTGTTTGAAATTTGGTTCAAAAGGTATTATCAGCAAAAAAATTAATTTTTTCAACTCTTAAGGGGGTACAACTACCCCCACATTAAAATTGTAATTGAAACAAATTAAAATTTATTGTTTTACATTTAAAATTTTTTTTTTTACAATTTTTGCAATTTTTCGACAATTTAGGGGTACTTTCAACCCTTTAGGAGTACCCCTTACCCTTAAGTTCGCCTTAATTTATTATAAATCAACCACCTTCGCAAATAAATATTAAAAAAAGTGCATTTCATCGCATTAGTTTTCATTATTATTGAAATAATCGCGAAAACCTCCTAAAAATTGGCGTTTTTTGCATTTTAGGGGTGACGCCCTAGTTGTAGGACCGCGGGACCTCGATTTTCGTGATCAGCGACCCCAAAAACGTTTAGGATTCGATTTTCTTAACGGTGTTATTTTGGAACACCATAACGCGCGTTTTGAATGAACTATAAGGACTTTTAGGAATTTATTTGTGACCCCAAAATAAAGAGAATTCCGCTGATAAATCTCCAGCTGCATTTTTTCAGAGGTTCATGTATAAAGTGACTGGGCTAATTGTAAAATGGATTTGTTTTCTTCGGTAAGTGATATTGATGATATAAGTGACATTGATGATAGTGAAGAGGATAATATTAGACACATCCGTAGATGTTTGCGTGACCGACTCAATCCTTTTGAATATTACGATAACACTAAATGTAGAAACTCCCACCTACAACACACACAGACTTAGCTAGATAGCTGTAAGTTAGCTGTAGATCAGAGAATATCCTGTAACAAAGACTACCAGCAGTCGACACTTGATCATGAAGGAATAAAGATCATTAAATTCAGTACACTGTGTTATCAATGATAATAAAACACCACACTGAACACGTACGCTACGGTATCCTACCAACAATTCGCGAAGGTCTGTATGTAAAGTTATGGCCGCTCAAAGTTCAACCTTGATCATGTTGTTGTAGTTGAAAGCAGTTCTTTGCGATTAACTCATAAGATATTGGCCTCGATTCCCAGATCCGACGGGAGGGAAGTGAGTGCGGATTTGACACTTTGCGATTCTCAAATCCGCAGTCACTGATTCAATTAAATCAAAAATTCGGAGTGAAGACTCACACGATAATGAAATACCCGATGTCGGATTATCTTAGGCGCATTTGTGGTTTCAAATCCGCAGAAAATTTGTTGCGGATCACACTTTTAAAGCGCGGAAAATGACAAAGAGAGATTCGCGGTTGCGGATTTGAGAATCGCAAAGTCTCAAATCCGCACTCACTTCCCTCCCGTCGGATCTGGGAATCGAGCCCATTAATTTGTGTGGGTTAATGCCACTTTAACTTAAAGTGCTAGTAATTACCTTTATAATGAGCCCTTGGTCGTCATTCTCGCTTTTATAGTTTGCGAGCAATCCAACGCCAGAGTTCGCACTGCACGTGCTTGAAATAACTGATAACGCCATTTTTGTTGAATATCTCGTTAACGGTTGCTCATATGAAAATGTAGTAAACAGCAGAAATATGGGCATTAAAATATCTTTCAAATCAGCTATTGACCGAAACTCTTTCGTTCCATGTCCGCGGCATAGCGGGTGAAAAGTCAACCCCGAAGGTTACGACACTTCTCAGCGAAGAACTCGCTTCCAGTTTCGCGTGCCGGATGAATTAGAATTTTATATAATGCTCGGAATTATCGACTCAACAAACTTGATTTTTTCATTGTCAGATGTACATGAACAATCTCAAAAAAAAAAAATTCGTACATTGTAAAATTCAATTACATTTTACTAATTGCACTGGACTATATTGTTAAATGCAAACTGAAGAGTTTAGGAATAGAAATAAAACGCGTCAGTTAACAATCAAGTTTTCTTTATTTATGAAAAATGTTAAATATATAAAACAAATTTACTATAATTTTATATACTTATGCTACTGGACTTTGAAATATAAGCATACAGCGCCACTATAACCTAATTGGCATATGTGTGACACAATCACTTAATATTTGTCCAAGTCCTTTTTAACGTTTGAAGTTTCTTGTAAATCTTTGAGCATATATAACTTCAATTACTATTTAGCATATAGAAGTGTGATCACTCAATTCGATTGCTGCTACCAAGCGACTGGTGATGAGTGCTGTTGGTGCTCGGATTTTATAGCCAGGAAAGCAACGGTCCAAATTCAAACATCAATATGCTTACTATTTTTATTCAAAATGGCCACATATATTTTTATCAATGTATTTTTGAAAATATATGTATCTCGTTCTTTTTATCCTTTTTTGTTTTCTTTCTCTTTCACTCTTACTACCTTTTATGAAAAAATTTTATTTATCTTAATATCTTTTTACACATAAAATATTTTGCCTTTCTGGCCACACCATTGAATTCCTCTTTAAATTTTACTGTGGTTTCATGTATCACACCATGACAATACGCAAAGTTTGATTTTGACGTTTGTTCGCCGGTGTTTTTATCGCGAAGTCGCGCGCATATAATTTCGCGTAAAAAGTGCGTTCTAAGTGTGTTCCAGTTGTCTTCAGGTAAGTAAAAGCCTTTGCGCAAGGTTTTTAGTGTTTATGCTGTGTGTTGGTGTTATATGTGCATGTGAACTATGTGTTTTTTTGCTTGTTTCAATGTTTGTCCATAAAAGGTAGGTTATGTGTTATTCTATGTTTTTCATTTAATATTTCACCTGGAATTTTAGTTTATTTTTATGTTATTACACAGGTGAAATATTATTTAATATACTTTTCATTATTTCACTGCGCTATGTGTTTAATTTATGTTAATTGTGTTGATTTTTGCTTTGTTTACATTTTTATGTACTTGTTGTTGTTTTTATGTCATTTTGATATTTGTTATTGGAGTAGAAATTCCTTGACTTCTTGTGGAATTTCTACTTGTATGTGAATTAATTCAATATTATTTAATTAAATAATTAATTTTTATTGTACATTTTAGATTTGGCCGGATATTTTTGGAGTTTGCTGGATATAACCCGATAGGTATATTTTTATGTTTAATTTCATATTAATAAATTTCTTTTTAGGTTTATTTGTGTTTTGGTATTTGTTTTTTTAGGTTTGGGGTTAAACATTCTCCTCCCCCTTGAACGGTCACGTTCAACATAGACCTTAGTTTTGCTGATGTGTTTGTCGGCCATAAGAAGTTCCAAGTTGTCTGTGTGACCCCTGTTGATTATGGCTGATGAAGATACGGCTGGAACTGCAAACGACCTCTTTTGTTGTGGGTTGCTGACACTATGACCTGCCTGTGATATCTCTGGTAGCGGCGTAGTTGTGAAAAAAACACGCTGGAAAACTCTGGAACTCAAAAATGGCTGCCAGGTGGTAGCAATAAACCGTCTTCTGCCGCGGCTAGAACTACTCAGTGTACTGGTATTGATCTATCTACAAAGAATTGATTAGTTTGAGGATAGTTATTAGACAGGTTGTTGGACAAAGGATAATAAACAACACATTTAACATGAAGATGATTGTTGTTCCATCATGGAGTCATGGTGTCATCTGGAGGCGTCAGTTGGTCTATAGGCAAGCGACAGATTTTGGTAACTGGCCTTAGAAAAGTATTGTGAGCCGTTCGGACTTGCACTACTCGTATCAGACCATCTTGTCCGGGGAATGCTTTTTCGACAGTGCCTAGAGGCCATCTCAGTGGTGGCAGGTTTTCTTGCTTGATGAGAACAATGTCACCAACTTGGATATTACGTTGTTCCTTGTGCCACTTCTGCCTTTGCTGGAGTTGGTTTAAGTAATCCTTGGTCCACTTATCCCAGAATCCTTTAACTGTTGTTGGATGTGTTTCCAACGGCGTGAGAGAGATACATTCTCGTCAGGACTTGACTCTGGTATGGCGTTGAGTGCATGTCCAATTAAAAAATGCCCAGGCGTAAGTACGAATGGATCGTCTGGGTCATTTCTAACGTAGCACAGTGGACGTGAATTTAGGCAAGCTTCAATTTGCGTAAGTATTGTGGTATATTCTTCGAATGTGTAAATTGAATTTCCTATTGCTCTGCGTAAATGATGTTTGACGGACTTTACACCGGCTTCCCAAAGACCGCCGAAGTGTGGGGCGGCGGGGTGGATTGAAGTGCCATGTAACTTGCTTCGATGTAAAGAAATGCGCAGCTTCTGGAGTAGCTTCTTTTATGGCTTGTTTGAGGTCTTTGTCGAGCACGAGCTTTGCTCCTACAAAATTCGTACCACAGTCGGAATAGATATTAGCACATAGACCTCTTCTAGAAATGAACCTCTTCAGAGCGGCGATGAATGCGGCTGTTGATAAGTCTGACACTAGTTCAATATGTACCGCCTTGGTTGTGAGGCAAATTATAACACAAATGTATGCCTTTTGTAGTTTTGCGTTTCTAATCGTGGACGTTTCATTGTGATGGGTCCAGCGTAGTCAATGCCAATATTTGTGAACGGTTTGGCTATGTTGACCCTGGGTGCAGGTAAGTGTCCCATCGGTTGTGTCATCGTTTCGCCGCGATGTCTTGCACAGGTAATGCATTTATGAATACGATTAGTTATACACCGTCGAGCATCTAAAATCCAATATTTTTGGCGTAACGTGGTTAGTACGAGAGATGTTCCACCGTGAAGTGTTCCTAGAAGCGTTTGGTCAATTATCATGTGTGTGACAGTGTGCTGGTGAGGTAAAATAACTGGGTGTTTCGCATTGTATGACATCGTTGTGTTATTCAGTCTCCCGCCTACTCGAATCAGCCTATCCTCGCCCATGAAAGGAGTTAACTTAAGTAACCGGCTACTGTGTGGTAGTGGTTTTTTACTTAGCAGATTGGTGTTATTCAACTGGAAATTCTGATTGTTGAATTAAGCGCAAAATTGTATTTTCTGCTTCTTGCCATTCAATTGCGGAGAGATGATTAAGCCTTTTACATTTGGAATGCCTGCAGTTATACGTGAATCTCAGGATTAGAGCGACGATGCGAACGAGTCGCGTTATTGTTGAATAGCGCAGCCACAAGTTGTCTTTTGATTGCACAAAAAAAGTAGTCGTGGTTGGGTTTTTTCCTTCCAACTTAGTCTGCCGTTGATTTCTCGAACTTTAGGCCATTCATCTTGTCTTTAGTCAACCAACTTGGGCCGTGCCACCAAAGCTGACTGTTGACCACTTTGGAGGCTGGCACTCCTCTAGATGCCAGATCTGCTGGATTATCATTTGTTGTAACATGTCGCCATTGATCATAGCGTATGACTTCTTGGATTTCAACTACGCGATTTGCGACATACGTTTTCCACTTGGATGGATGTTCTTTGACCCATTGTAGTGCTATAGTGGAGTCCGTCCATGCGAAGGTTGGAATGTGCTGTAGCTGCATGTCTTCAAGAGTCGTTTTTATTAATCTGGCCAAAATTACGGCTGCGTTTAGTTCCAATCGAGGGATTATGGTCGGTTTGGTAGGTGCTACTCGTGTTTTTGACGTGAGGATTCTCGAAGAGATTTCCCCGTCGCTGAACTCGACTCGTAGGTACAAAACGGCAGCGTAAGCTTTGACTGAAGCGTCGCAAAACCCATGTAGTTGCATGTTTGCGTTATTAGAATATCCAATCCATCTGGGAATTTGAAGAGCTTCTATGGTCCTTAAGTCCTGTTTGAACGTACTCCATTGACGTTCTATATGACTGGAGACTTGCTGATCCCATGAGGATCCTGTAATCCATAGGGATTGCATTAAAATCTTTGCGATGATGAGAACGGGTGATAACCATCCTAATGGATCATATAAGGATGCTATATCTGACAGAATGTTTCGTTTCGTTGTAAGATTATGCTCCCGGATTGGTGTAACTACAAAAGTGAAATAATCAGGCCCTGGATGCCAGCGAATGCCAAGTGTTTTTATGACATCGGTTGTAGTAAGCATCAAAGTTGTCTTTAACTCTCGGTGTTCCAGTGGCACATCTTCTAGTAATGCAGGATCGTTGCTCGTCCACTTTCGTAATAGAAAACCACCTGCCTTTGTTATGTTGATCAGTTCCCGTTGTAGTATTTTTGCCTCTTTGATGTCATCAGCGCCAGTTAGCAAGTCATCCACGTAAAAGTTTTTAAGGATCGCCTTGGATGCTAATGGCCAGGTTTTCTTTTCGTCTACTGCTAGTTGCTGCAGTGTTCGGATAGCTAAATACGGTGCACATGCTGTGCCAAATGTCACTGTTTTTAGCTTGTAATCCTGTGGTAGATGTGTTTGAGGATGTTGCCATATGATCCTCTGGTATGTTTGATGGTCCGGATGTACTTCTATCATCCGATACATTTTCTCTATGTCAGCATTCATAGCGATTTTGTATTTCCTCCAGTTAAGCAAGGTTGCGAAAAGTTTAGGCTGCAGTGTGGGTCCTATCAGAAGTTGTTCATTGAGGGATTTTCCATTTGATGTTTTGGCGGAGGCGTCGAAAACCACTCTCAATTTAGTTGTAGTGCTTTCTTTAAATACTGCGTGGTGAGGAATATAGTAATGATTTTCCTCGTTGCTGGGGGGATCCACTGCTTCCATATGCCCAAGATCAATATATTCATTTAGGCATTTACTATAATCTTCCTTGAGTTGAGGATTCTTATTAAGTTGTCGTTGCAAGGACAAGAACCGACTCATAGCCTGTGGCCTGGACTGTCCTAACGTTGGCTTCTTGTTGTCCACAAATGGAAGTGTGACTTGGTAACGTCCGTTTGGCTTACGAACGTGCGTTTCATTGAAGATCTGCTGGCAGGTCTCATCTTGTTTCGTGAGAAGCTGCTTTGGAGGTAATTCTTCAATCTCCCAAAAACGTTTGAGTTGCTCATCTAGACTTATATCTGCTGTACTTGCTGTGAAAGCTACGGTTTGATTTTCACATGTGTTTGCTGTTGGCCCAATTATAATCCATCCGAATAATGTTTTGATGGCTATGGGTGCTGTGTCTGGTCCTCGTCGGATACCTTCTTGCACGATTTTGGCATATATTCGTGCTCCCAATAATGCGTCGATAGTTCCAGGTTTCCAAAATGTTGGATCTGCTAATGGTAAATCTTTGAGATGTTTCCACTCTTTCCCTTGGACTACTTTTGTTGGAAGAGGATCCGTAATCGTGCTGAGGACTAGGAAGTCGTCTGCTATTGACATCCTATTATTGCTGCGTGGTTTTAGTGTGAGTCTTACGTATTTATTTGATGTTGCTGCTGGGCTTGTGTTTATGCCTACGATTGATACAGCTGTACTCGTTGGGTTTGCACCCAGCTGCCTGCATGCAGCTTCTGTGATAAACGATGACTCCGAGCCAGGGTCTACGAGGCATCGCAATGTTCTTCTCTTGCCATGTTGAGTATGAGCAATGACCACTGCTGTTGATAACAGCGCATGATGGTTTTTCATGGCCAAGAAATTCTGAATTGTTGCTGCACCGCTGCTATTTGAGGGCGACTCTGTGGTTGTTGAAGACTGCTGTAGTATGGTGTCTTCTTCGTTGCGGACTTTCTCGTGAAATCCTGTGGATCCAGTTTTTTCTTGCTTGGAATCGTTGTGCAGTGTGGTATGATGCTTTACGTCACACTTTCTACATCGATATTTGCTGGTGCAATCATTGGTTGTGTGATAGCTCGAGAGACAATTTAGGCAACGGCCAGCTGTATCTAGTACCTTGCGTTTGGCAGTAGTATTCATTGCATGATATTTCTTGCAAGTAGCAATGAAGTGCCTGGCGTGACAAGCTGGACAATTACCTTGTTTCTTCACATGATGTGTATATGTAGTCCTCAATGTGTTGTTGGGCTTGGGTTGAGCCGTAGGTTTGGATTCAATGATGTCTGCAATGGATTCCAAGACCCTTAATCTTGTATTTAAGAAGGACTGGAACTTGGTAAAGGTAGGTAGAGCTTGAGTGTTTCCTTGTTCTTCCTCCCATAACCGTAATGTCATGAATGGTAACCTTTGGACCAGCAAATATATCAAAATAGCGTCCCATGAGCTGGTGTCGACATCCAGACTCTTGAGTTGCTGTAGGCATTCGGATGTAGTGTCAATTAAAACCTTCATTCCCTTTGCTGTCTCAGTAGAGAGCTTGGGTATGCTCATAAAGGTTTTAATTTGATGATTTACAAGAACTCTTTTATTTTCGTAGCGCTCTTTTAGCTTTGACCAGGCTGGTTCGTAGTCTTCATTGGTTGTTGGCACGTGCTTCAGTAGAGTTTCTGCTTCCCCAACTAGGCATTCCTTCAAGTAGTGCAATTTTTGCACAGGTGCTAACTTGGGGTTACTATGTACCAGGGAGATGAAGATGTCATGGAAGGAACGCCACATGTCGTAATTGCCATTGTATTTTGGCAGGCTGATCCTAGGAAGTTGGATATCATGTTGCGTCCCAGTTTGTTGCAGTCCTGGTGATTTGGTGTTTGGAGCGATGACTGATCCTGACGAGGTGGTTGGTGTCTGTCTTTGCAATCCATCCATCAATTCACCCATATATTCAGCGTATTTGATCTCCGATTCACTATAGTGATCGAGAGCCAAATATTCCACGGGAATTTCTGGAGGATCTGCGAGTGCTGCTTTATTTAAGGCGAAGTCATTATCGCGGAACTCTTCCCACAATATTTTCAAGTCGGCGATTCTGGATTCGTAAAATCCATATGTGCGCTTTACTAAGGAAGTTTTCTTTCCATTTTCGATGAATTTGCTCAATCGATTTCGTAGCACTTGTTGGGTCTGGCACAATTGTTGTAGTGTCGTCATGTTGAAAATATGAAGCTACTCGAACACCGAAACTATAAAGCGAACTTGATTGTACTGCACGCGTATTCCTGGATGGAACCACCAAAATGTTAAATGCAAACTGAAGAGTTTAGGAATAGAAATAAAACGCGTCAGTTAACAATCAAGTTTTCTTTATTTATGAAAAAATGTTAAATATATAAAACAAATTTACTATAATTTTATATACTTATGCTACTGGACTTTGAAATATAAGCATACAGCGCCACTATAACCTAATTGGCATATGTGTGACACAATCACTTAATATTTGTCCAAGTCTTTTTTAACGTTTGAAGTTTCTTGTAAATCTTTGAGCATATATAACTTCAATTACTATTTAGCATATAGAAGTGTGATCACTCAATTCGATTGCTGCTACCAAGCGACTGGTGATGAGTGCTGTTGGTGCTCGGATTTTATAGCCAGGAAAGCAACGGTCCAAATTCAAACATCAATATGCTTACTATTTTTATTCAAAATGGCCACATATATTTTTATCAATGTATTTTTGAAATATATGTATCTCGTTCTTTTTATCCTTTTTTGTTTTCTTTCTCTTTCACTCTTACTACCTTTTATGAAAAAATTTTATTTATCTTAATATCTTTTTACACATAAAATATTTTGCCTTTCTGGCCACACCATTGAATTCCTCTTTAAATTTTACTGTGGTTTCATGTATCACACCATGACAATACGCAAAGTTTGATTTTGACGTTTGTTCGCCGGTGTTTTTATCGCGAAGTCGCGCGCATATAATTTCGCGTAAAAAGTGCGTTCTAAGTGTGTTCCAGTTGTCTTCAGGTAAGTAAAAGCCTTTGCGCAAGGTTTTTAGTGTTTATGCTGTGTGTTGGTGTTATATGTGCATGTGAACTATGTGTTTTTTTGCTTGTTTCAATGTTTGTCCATAAAAGGTAGGTTATGTGTTATTCTATGTTTTTCATTTAATATTTCACCTGGAATTTTAGTTTATTTTTATGTTATTACACAGGTGAAATATTATTTAATATACTTTTCATTATTTCACTGCGCTATGTGTTTAATTTATGTTAATTGTGTTGATTTTTGCTTTGTTTACATTTTTATGTACTTGTTGTTGTTTTTATGTCATTTTGATATTTGTTATTGGAGTAGAAATTCCTTGACTTCTTGTGGAATTTCTACTTGTATGTGAATTAATTCAATATTATTTAATTAAATAATTAATTTTTATTGTACATTTTAGATTTGGCCGGATATTTTTGGAGTTTGCTGGATATAACCCGATAGGTATATTTTTATGTTTAATTTCATATTAATAAATTTCTTTTTAGGTTTATTTGTGTTTTGGTATTTGTTTTTTTAGGTTTGGGGTTAAACAATATTGAAAAATCAAATATAAGCAATTGCTTAAGGCACCCCTGACGACTACTTGAAAATTAAATTAATTTTTAAGGGTAAATAAGATCGTCTTAAGCATTTGCGCTTGAGCATTTGCTTAAGGAAATGCTTAAGTAGCGACTGTGAATCGAAACGACACCTTAATCAATTGCTTAAGCATGAACTTTGAATAAGAACTGACTAAGAATACGGGCCTTAGTTTATCGAAACGACCGTTGCCCTGTTTCGACAGGATGTTCTCGTGGAGGTGAAGTGCTTATTGCCGTAAAGGTCGAATTCACTTCTACGTTTCTGACACTTGAAGTTGTGGATGCTGTGATTGAGCAACTTGCAGTTTGTGTTCAAATTCCAGGTCTTGGTACTTTGAAAGTTTGTGTCAGCTATATTCTTCCAGCGTCTCCTGTGACGATTTATGAGGCTCATGCTAGAAACATTAACACCTTGTTTGATATCGCCCAACCTAAAGAATTCTTGTGCCTTTTGCGTGATTTTAATCTCCCCAACATCAAGTGGTCTTGCACGGTTGATAATGATACTCTTTTGCCAACGAATTTTACATCTCGGAGTGAATGTTTAATTATTGACACTGCGTTTGGTTTAAATTTAGTTCAGGTTAACCGGTTTAGAAATTGTATTGGTAGATTTTTGGATTTAGCTTTCATTAGTTCTGATTTAATTTGTAATGTAGCTGAAGTACATTTGCCTCTAGCTAAGATTGATAAAAGCCCTATATAACAATTCCAAATGCAGAGTTCTCCATAATGGAAAATTATCCGACAGCTTCGAGGTGAGCTCAGGAGTACGACAAGGATGCCTACTTTCGCCTTTACTATTTCTTATAGTAATAAATGACATCCTTGTCGGCGCTCTAGATAATAGAACAGGCGGCATACAATGGGATTTGTTAGACCGCCTTAAGGATCTCGACTACGCCGATGATATCTGTTTGCTGGCCCACAGACACCAGGACCTCAAAAACATGATTAACAATTTGGCAACAGAAAGTAGTCCAGCAGGCTTAAGGCTAAATCCAACTAAAACTAAAGAAATGCGGATAAATGCAAACACCATTGAACGGACTGCGCTGAATAACCGTGACGTGGAACTGGTCGATAAATTCTGCTACCTCGGTAGTATTATTACCGAAAATGGCGGCGCAGAAGAAGATGTCAGTTCCAGAATAAATAAAGCACGAGGCGCATATGCATGCCTGTTCCGCATATGGAGATCAACGGAGATCTCAACTAACACCAAATTGCGGCTGTTCAACTCCAACGTGAAGGCAGTACTTTTGTACGGTTGCGAAACATGGAAAGTCACCCAATTCATCACAGGGCGCCTACAAGTCTTCGTCAACAGATGCCTGCGTCGTATCCTAAAAATCCGCTGGCAGGATAGAATTTCAAACGAAGAACTATGGCGCCGTGCCGGCCAAGAAAGGATAGACGACCAAATCAGACGAAGGAAATGGAATTGGGTTGGACACACCTTGCGACGCGAAAACGAAAATCTAGCCAAGCAGGCCCTCGACTGGAATCCGCAAGGATCCCGTCGAGTCGGAAGACCTAGAACAACGTGGAGGAGAACCCTACTAGAAGAAGCCGCAACAACTGGGAGATCCTGGTCGGAGCTGAGAGCTGTCGCGCAAAACAGAGTCCGCTGGAGGGCAACTGTTTCCGCCCTATGTCCCATGAGGGATTAAAGGAGCACAATGATGATGAAGATTGACATTTTTCACTATCCTTTTATTCTTGAAATTTGTACTTACAAATTTGCTTCAATTACTAATTTTTGTACTTATAAATACAGTTTTTCTAAAGGTGATTATGATGGCTTGAATAATTACTTGCAATCTGTACACTGGGACTGTGAATTTTAATGCTATTGTTCTAATTTAGAAAGTTGCTATTCAAGGTTCCTTGAATTGGTTCATGTTGGTATTAATCGTTTTATCCGAATTGTTACTCGTTCTTCTTCCAATCATCCTCCTTGGTTTAATAGAGGTTTATTGAGACTTAAAAATGCTAAAAATAAAGCTCACAAAGCTTTAAGGTATATCACTTTCTTCATCTCTTTTTATTCAATCACTATGTTTCATCTGTTGAGAATAATATCAAAAATGATTGCAGGGCCTTTTGGGCGTACATCAACGCCAAACGTTCTTCGTCCTCTATGCCTGCTTCTATGGAATATAATGGTATTCACTCTAATAGTTTGCAAGGAAGTTGTGATCTTTTCGCTGAATACTTTGGATCTACTTATGCGTCGAATAATAATAGTGATCCTATCCCTGATTTTGATGATTTAATTTCAACTGTCGATGTTGGCCTTATTCTACGTGTTTCTTGGACCTCTCTTTTCAATTGGCTAAGTTCTTGTCTTACTGGTCGTAACCAGTCCGTTTCAATCGATACATATCTGTCTAAAACTTTTGCTGTCAAGTCAGGTGTGCCGCAAGGTAGTCATCTTGGTCCGTTGTTATTCATTATTTTTATTAATGATGTTTGTAACATTTTTTCGCGTGCCAGTACTTTATTGTTCGCAGATGATTTGAAGATCTTTTCATCAATTTCAATTCTTTCACTATCCGACTGCATTATTCTTCAGAAGGAATTTGACACCCTTTGTTCATGGTGCAAGGCTAGCAGACTAGAGTTAAATCCCAATAAATGTAAGAAATATTCGTTTTATCGTCTTGTTGTTCCTTTTTCTTATTCATATAATCATATAATATTAATGGTGTGATTGTTGACTCTCCAGTTACTATTTGTGAACTTGGCGTTACCTTTGATCATACATTCAACTCATCTTGTAGGTTGACTGTGCATGCTCCAAAGCTTTTAGAATGCTGGGTTTCATAAAACGAAATTCTACTGACTTTCGGGACCCATTTACATTAAAAGTCCTTTACATGTCCCTTGTTCGGTCTCACTTAGAATACGCATCTGTTGTGTGGAATCCTTATACCTCTTTCCACCGTTCTCGGATTGAATCCGTTCAGAAGTCCTTTACTCGGTTTTCTCTTCGTAAGATCAATTGGCATAATAGTATGCCCTCTTACAATTCCCGATGCTTGCTTCTAGGACTGCAGAAGTTAGAGACTAGGCGAAACATTGCCTGTATTATGTTTGTCAGAGATGTGTTATGTTTTCGTATTAAATCATCATTACTTACTCTATTTAACATTTATGCGCCTGGCATATCCTTGAGATCTAGGCCTCTATTGTTTGTTCCTCCGCATAGGACCGTTTATGGCCAGCATGAACCAATAACGTATTGCTCTCGCCTATTTAATGAAATTTATGGCGTGATTGATTTATCTGCTGAGAGAATAGTATTCAAGTCGAACTTACGTCATCTTAGTTTGAGGCAGATCCTCCGTGTCTCACTCCGTGATCGCCTTCGAAACGAGGTTGTCAGACAAAGATGCGATCAGCAAACACTGATCGAAGAAGAAATGCAAAAACGTCGACTACGGTGGTTTGGACGTGTTTGCCGAATGGATGATAACCGCTTGCCACGTAAACTTCTCTGGCGAGACCGTCCTGCAGACTGGAGAATACAGCGATCGGCACCGAAGAAAACCTGGTTGAAGAATATCGAGGGTGACTTAAAGAATCAACGATTATCAGTTACCGAGGCTCGAGACACCGCCAAAAACCGAGAAGAATGGAAGCGAATCGTGAATAGAGTTCGGGACCCAGCGGCACCGACAGCAGCGTATCCGTTGCGGGGACGTCCCGCTCGGACCGCCAGCTAACGGATCAAAGAAGAAGAAGAAGTAGGTAAAATTATTGTATTCTTAGAAATTTTATATATTCATTCCTAGCTTGTCGTTTGCTTTAAATTAATTTGTCTTTCTAACTTATATTTTTTATGTATTTTAATTTTTATTATTAATTTTTGCATTCTGTCTGTTGGAGATTTACTCTGTAGACCAGTAAATAAATAAACATCCATACCCTTTTAGACTGGCATCACAGAATATGTGAATCTCATTCTCTCGAAGTTCATCATCGTTTAGAACACAACTTGGGAAGGTTAATGTTTTCAGGTCTAGGAAATCCTTACGAAAATCGTGTAGCAGTCGCTACTACAACGAAAAACGTATATACAAGTATTAAAATAATTTTGAATAGTATTAGTTGAAAGTTCAATCGAATAGGAAGTTCCCTAATTGAGTTTTTTATAACCGTTATATAATTTAAAATAGTTAATTAAAAAAATCTTTATCGAATAAAATATATAATAATAAAAAGTTATAAAAGATAATTATTGACAATATAATTAAATTTAATGAAATGAGGGAAGATTATTAAGAAATAAAAATTAGTCAAGATTATTAAGAATAAAAATTAGTCTGACCCATTTCAAATCGTACCACGCTTGAAGTAAATCGGTTAGCAGAACGGCATCCCAACTAAGTTTCAATCTTCAACCAGTTTGAAATAATATCTTTAACCCCAAGGTGCAAGGTCTAAAAAGAATCCAAGAGGGTCGTACATCCGAGCGATTGTCTGTAGAATGTTGCGTTTTGTTCCTTCACTCAAGGTATTGATGAAACTTAGAACAGATGTCAAATCAACGGTCAATTCATCACTCATTACTGACCAAGGAATGCCAAGAATCTTCTGTTTTGGAATTGGTGGATCACTGAAGATGGATCGAACATTGTCGTTATTAGAATTCCATTGTCTAAGATTCATGGACGCTCTTTGCATTATGACCTTCGCTTCTTTACGTAACTTAAGCGCAGCTACCTCACTGTCGACGCTGGTGACTAAGTCATCCATATAAAAATATTCCTTTAATACAACACAGGTGTGTGGAAATAATGTGCTTTTATTCTCCAAATGTTTCTGAATGGTGGCTCCTAATAGTCCGGGAGCCAGCGACCTTTTGAGCGTGGTCATTTTACCAAGGCTGAAAATTTTTTTTCAGCCTTATTTGGTATCACTAGTAAGTGAATGGACCTCCAGCTTGGGCAGTTCTGGGGGGTGTAGCTGCGGCAGCCTCCCACACATGTAAAATAATAATTAAAAAAAAATAATACCGCAAAAGCTGAAACTTTGTTCACATTTACATTATGTTATAAAATAAAGAAAAAACGTATCCAGCCGAATGTAGAGTGGGGGATTATGCCCCAGCTTTTCACGTAAAGAAGTGAAAAATGCGCACTGAGTAAACTGATACCGCAAAAGCTGAAATTTGGTAAATTTATAGTTAAGTTAATAACTTAAACGAAAAAAACATCCAGCTTCATATTTAGTGGGGGAAAAGTGTCCAGCCGATGCAGTCAAAGACTCTGCGCATCGGCATGCGCTCGGGCGCGTTGCATCTTTGAATGCATCAGCTGGACACTTTCCCCCCACTAGATAGAAAGCTGGATATTTTTTTCTATTAACTTATTTACTTAACTATTATATTACCGAATTTCAGCCCTTGTGGTGTAAGATATCTACACTTTTCTCATTAAACACAGCGCGCCCATGTAGTTATTATACTGTCTCACAAGTTTTTGAATTTAAAGGCTATTAGTAAATATTTACACATTTGAATATACATAATAAACCGTACAATACAGAACATAAACAGGAAATATCTAGACATCAAAATAACAAAAGTAAAAAAATTAATTTTAATTATTTGAACTTTTTACTATTAATTATTAAGGGTATTCATTTCACTTCGTAAATTCTTCGTATTTGTCGTACTTGTCGTACTTCGTAGTTGTTCGTAGTTTTTGTAGTTCATTTCCACATATTTTTTAACTACGACATTTTGTGTGAAGTACGAAGCTACTGAGTTTCTAAAACGGCTCCGTAATTTTAAATTGTCGTAGTTGATGTTGACATTTGTCAGCTGTTTTGAATTATTTAATTGAATTTCATTGCAGTGAATTTAAAAGATGACTAGCGAAACATTGAGAATGGCTTTATCAATTCTTCTTCTTCTTTAAACTCCTTTAATCCCTCATGGGACATAGGGCGGAAACAGTTGCCCTCCAGCGGACTCTGTTTTGCGCGACAGCTCTCAGCTCCGACCAGGATCTCCCAGTTGTTGCGGCTTCTTCTAGTAGGGTTCTCCTCCACGTTGTTCTAGGTCTTCCTACTCGACGGGAACCTTGCGGATTCCAGTCAAGGGCCTGTTTGGCTAGGTTTTCGTTTTCGCGTCGCAAGGTGTGGCCAACCCAATTCCATTTCCTTCGCCTGATTTGGTCGTCTATCCTTTCTTGGCCGGCACGGCGCCATAGTTCTTCGTTTGAAATTCTATCTTGCCAGCGGATTTTTAGGATACGACGAAGGCATCTGTTGATGAAGACTTGTAGGCGCCCTGTGATGAATTGGGTGACTTTCCATGTTTCGCAACCGTACAAAAGAACTGCCTTAACGTTGGAGTTGAACAGCCGCAATTTGGTGTTAGTTGAGATCTTCGGAACTTACGTCTTCTTCTGCCCCACCATTTTCGGTAATAACACTACCGAGGTAGCAGAATTTATTTACCAGTTCCACGTCACGGTTATTCAGCGCTGTCCGTTCAATGGTGTTTGCATTTATCCGCATTTCTTTAGTTTTAGTTGGATTTAGCCTTAAGCCTGCTGGACTACTTTCTGTTGCCAAATTGTTCAACATGTTTTTGAGGTCCTGGTGTCTGTGGGCCAGCAAACAGATATCATCGGCGTAGTCGAGGTCCTTAAGGCGGTCTACCAAACCCCATTGTATGCCGCCTGTTCGATTATCTAGAGCGCCGACAAGGATGTCATTTATTACTATAAGAAATAGTAAAGGCGAAAGTAGGCATCCTTGTCGTACTCCTGAGCTCACCTCAAAGCTGTCGGATAATTTTCCATTATGGAGAACTCTGCATTTGGAATTGTTATATAGGGCTTTTATCTAGGGCTTTATCAATTAATGCTTCTAAACAATTTTCTTTTTCACTTTTGCTGGATATTTTCCTACAAAACAACTACTTTAAAATATCACAATTTAAAAATGACACTTAGCAATAATACGAAAAATGGAACTACGAAAAATATTCAATGTAGTCGTTCATGTCAATCGAACTATGAAACTACGAAACTACAAAACTACAAACAACTACAAAGTGAAATGAATACCCTTTGTTTCCCTAGGCATCTTTTAAATTCATAGCAATTAAATTCAATTAAATAATTCAAAACAGCTGACAAATGTCAACATCAACTACGACAATTTAAAATTACGAAGCCGTTTTAGAAACTCAGTAGCTTCGTACTTCACACAAAATGTCGTAGTTAAAAAATATGTGGAAATGAACTACAAAAACTACGAACAACTACGAAGTACGACAAGTACGACAAATACAAAGAATTTACGAAGTGAAATGAATACCCTTAATAATTAATAGTAAAAAGTTCAAATAATTAAAATTAATTTTTTTACTTTTGTTATTTTGATGTCTAGATATTTCCTGTTTATGTTCTGTATTGTACGGTTTATTATGTATATTAAAATGTGTAAATATTTACTAATAGCCTTTAAATTCAAAAACTTGTGAGACAGTATAATAACTACATGGGCGCGCTGTTTAATGAGAAAAGTGTAGATATCTTACACCACAAGGGCTGAAATTCGGTAATATAATAGTTAAGTAAATAAGTTAATAGAAAAAAATATCCAGCTTTCTATCTAGTGGGGGGAAAGTGTCCAGCTGATGCATTCAAAGATGCAACGCGTCCGAGCGCATGCCGATGCGCAGAGTCTTTGACTGCATCGGCTGGACACTTTTCCCCCACTAAATATGAAGCTGGATGTTTTTTTCGTTGAAGTTATTAACTTAACTATAAATTTACCAAATTTCAGCTTTTGCGGTATCAGTTTACTCAGTGCGCATTTTTCACTTCTTTACGTGAAAAGCTGGGGCATAATCCCCCACTCTACATTCGGCTGGATACGTTTTTTCTTTATTTTATAACATAATGTAAATGTTAACAAAGTTTCAGCTTTTGCGGTATTATTTTTTTTTAATTATTATTTTACATGTGTGGGAGGCTGCCGCAGCTACACCACCCGGAAGTGCGCGAGCTGGAGGTCCATTCACTTACTAGTGATACCAAATAAAGCTTAGGACAAGTTTTCAGCTTTTGTGGTTTTGGTCATCAAAAACGGTCGCTGGCTCCCGGACTATAATAAGAACGGGCTACAGGTCACGCCAAAGGTAACTCTCGTTATACGGTATTCTTGTATCTTTGGTAAGTTTGTAAGGGATTTCGATTCTTCGTTGTACCGAAAGAAACGGTGAGAGTCCCGGTCACTTTCGTCCAGAAGGATTTGAAGAAAAGCTTTTTCAATGTCAGCTGTAACTCCGATGACACCCATTCGGAAGTTTAACAACACCTTCAGTATATCAGCCAATAAGTTAGATCAAGTATGGACATGATCGTTAAGCGAGGGTTGAGACGGTTCATGCGCTGAGGCATCAAACACAACGCGCAGCTTAGTAGTTACCTTATCCTCTCTATAAACTGGCCGATGGGGTAAATAATAAACCCGTTCTGACATATCAGTAGGTTGAACACGCTCAGCGTATCCTGCCGACAAGAAAGCTCGTATGGCCTTATCGTAATCAGCTGCTCTTCCAACCTCCATCAACAATTTTCTAGTAAGCGACTTCAATCGACCAAGGGCACCACCAGTACGATTACTCAACAAAGGCTCTTTCAGATTTTCCATGGTAGAGTTGCTTTGTATCTATCGTATCTATCGTTCGACTTAATTATGTAGTCTTGGCAAAAGTTTTTCGTGAAAGTCTCTGCTTCCAATTCGCCCTTCTTAATCCCGATTGCCTCCAGATCCCACAAATTTCTAAAATCAAACTCATTTATTATAGAAGTATGTACATAAAGAAACTCGTGAAAGTAAATTTAAACTGGCCAAGGTTATTGCAGAAGAAACTGGTCCCTGCAAGACCAACCAAACAAACTCTGTACGGCAGTTAGATTGTCAGATATCCGCCTGATATTCCCAGTGACAAAATTCCAATATTGGTCAGCTCCTATTAAAATGCTTATTCCTGGTTCAAGTTGCATCTTAGCCGCACCGCTATCAGCTAAACACAACTCAGAGAAGATTGGGCTTTTACTATCAGGAGCAAGTAAAAGATCGACACAAATATGAGACATTTCTATAGCTTCCAATAAATGAATCTCATCATCATATTGACTTCTTAATACCATGCGGACACGGTTGCAGGTTTGAGCTGGGGCTTGAGACTGACTTCCAAACGGTGCTACACTTAAGATATGAGCTCTCACAATTAGTCCATTCAAAACGCGGAGGGGGGTGTTCCAAAATAACACCGTTAAGAAAATCGAACCCTAAAGGTTTTTGGGGTCGCTGATCACGAAAATCGGGGTCCCGCGGTCCTAAAACATGTTGTATGATATAGTCTGATAACAGTTGTTGTATTCTATAGTCTGATAACAGTGATCAGACAGTGATCAGTCAGTCTTGATCTCCCCGACAGTGCAGTCGATTATATATTAAATAAACAATTAGAAACTGAAGTGGACTTTATTATTTAATAAATTACAACATGGTGTCAGATGTGAAAGAAAATATTTAAAATAAAATACGTCAGTGAGAAATATTTAAAAAAAAAAAAAATAAATAATTAAAAAGTCAAAAGAAATATTTAAAATACAGTTAAGCCTAAAGTCACTAAAAGTAACCTATAATGGATTTACGAGTACCTGGGCCGATGGATTATACATAATCAAATTTGTCAGAAGCTTGGAACTGGTGGAAGCAAAGATTTCAACTTTTCGTAATGGCGTCTGGTAAATCAAAGGAATCGGATGAAAGGAAAATTGCTATTCTACTACATTGCATTGGAGATGAAGGTATCAAAATCTTTAATACATTTAAGCTAGAAGCGTCCGTAAAATATGAAGATGTCTTAAGTAATTTTGATGGTCATTTTTCCCCAAAAAAGAATTTGGTGTATCAAAGATTTAAATTCTTATCATGCCGTCAAACACAGTTCCTAACGGTTGACAAATACCTAACGGAACTCAAAAGATTGGCAGCATCGTGTGAGTATACCGATGAGTCAGAAATGATCCGGGATGTATTTGTGATGGGGATAACGGACGATGTATTAAAAGAAAAATTACTTAACACGGATAATTTAACATTGGAAAAAGTTCAAACAATTATACAAAGTTATGAACTTAATAAACTACACATCTTGGATATGTCTGGAAAAAATTTAGAGTGCCATATTGATATTAATAAAATTCAATTTAACAGAAATATAAAAAATAAAAATGTCAATTTTAGCAATGCATCAAATTCAAGGTTTCGTGCACATCAAATGCAGCAACAGGAGGGTCGAAGTCCAAATGCAGCAAATTTTCAGTCGAAAAAATTCAATACGTCACAAGAAAGTGGAAACAATGAAACATGCGATAAATGTGGTCAATTCCATAGAAGCAAATGTCCAGCTGTAGGAGCCGTTTGCCATCAATGCGGTAAATTTAATCATTATGCGAAAATGTGTAGATTTAGATACGTTAGAAATTTAACAGTGGAAAATGGTTTCAAACAAAGTTATAATAATAATAATAGTGAAAATAATTTTATTATAGGAGTAATAGATAGTAATAATCATAATAATTTGATTTGGTCTATTGATGTTATTATTAATGAGAAAAAGATTTACTGTCAGTTAGATTCAGGAGCGCAGGCAAATGTTATGTCTATTAAAACATTTGAGTCACTAGAAACTGAAATAATTTTAAAAAATTGTTATTCTTCTATTACTTCATTTAGTGGAAATAACGTTCCAGTCGTGGGTATGTGTACTTTAAATTGTTTGTACGGTAATGGCCAACGGGCAGACACGGAATTTATTATAACGTCAATTAATTGTCCAACAGTTTTAGGATTACGCGAATGCACTAAATTGAATCTTATAAAACGTGTGTATAGTATTGATGATCCTGCTGTGTCATACAGTAACATTTTGGATAAATATGCGGATTTATTTACTGGGTTAGGTCGTATTGAAACAATCTGTCATTTTAAAATTAAGGAGAATGCTATTCCTGTGGTTGATCCTCCACGTAAAATTCCATTTAAACTTTACGATCGTTTAAAGTCTGAATTACAACAAATGGAAAATTTAGGTGTTATCACCAAAGTAACTAAACCAACAGAGTGGGTAAATTCTTTAGTACTTGTTGAAAAGAGAAATAAATCTCTTCGTGTATGTCTAGATCCAAGAAATCTAAACAAAGTTTTAGTTAGATCTCGTTATCCTTTGCCTCACATTGACTATATTAAATCGAAATTAGCTGGTGCAAAATACTTTTCAGTGCTAGATGCTAGTTCAGGCTTTTGGATGTTACCTTTGGATTCTGAAAGCGCCGATCTTTGCACTTTTAATACACCGTTTGGTAGATATCAATTTTTGCGGTTACCGTATGGTTTAAGTGTGGCACCTGAAATATTTCATCGAACAATATCGGAGTTATTTCATGATCTTAATATCATTACATATATAGATGATCTATTAGTCTATGGGAAAACAAGAGAAGAACATGATAAAAAATTATTCGCCGTACTGCAACGGGCAGAAAAGGTAAATCTAAAATTAAATAAAGATAAATGTCGTCTAGGTCTTACTGAAGTTAAATTTTTCGGTCATAAATTCAGTGCTGAAGGGATTAGCCCTGATCTTACAAAAGTCCGTGCAATTACAGAAATGCCGTCGCCAAAGTCAGTATATGATCTTCAAAGGTTTCTCGGTCTTATAAACTATTTTAGTCCTTTTATCAAAAATCTTGCTGAAGAAACAACACCTATTAAAGCCTTACTAAAGAAAAACAGTATGTGGCAATGGTCAGAGACTCATGAATCTACTTATAACAAACTTAAGTCTATGCTAATAGCAATCCCGTCATTAGCCTATTTTGATTCTTCGAAAGAGCTTACATTGTCTGTCGATGCATCGCAATTTGCAGTCGGTGCAGTCCTTATGCAAAACAAACAACCGGTCGCTTTTGCATCAAAAACACTTACTTCTTGCCAACAACGTTACGCACAAATAGAAAAAGAACTATATGCCGTTGTTTTTGGCTGTCAAAAGTTTCACCAGTACATTTATGGTCAAGTCGTTAAAGTAGAAACAGATCATAAGCCTTTAGTCCCACTTTTCAAAAAACCACTGTCAGAAGTTCCATCAAGACTTCAACGAATGATGCTAAACTTACAACTTTATTGTTTAAATGTAAGTTATGTCCCAGGAAAACAACTTCAAGTGGCTGATGCCCTTTCACGTGCACCACTTCCTGATCAAGAAAGTACAGAATTAGATTCTGATATCAAAATACATGTTGGTCTATTGCGATCGTGCTTAGCTATATCTGACAATAAGATTAATGAAATTAGAAAGTTCACACTTGAAGATAAGCAGTTACAATTACTTAAAGGTTATTATTATGAAGGTTGGCCAGAGCACAAACACCTAGTCCCTAATTTAATCAAACCTTTTTGGAATATTAAAGAAGATATTCATGAAATAGACAATTTAATGTTCAAAAGTCAAAGTATAATTATTCCTGAAAAAATGAGGAACAAAATTTTGCAAATAATTCATGAAGGGCATTCAGGAATCGAAAGGTGCAAACAACGCGCCCGAGGTTTAGTGTATTGGCCTGGAATTAATGATCATATTGAGAAATTAATAGAATCTTGCTCTGTCTGTCTTAAATATCGTCCTGCAAATGTTAGAGAACCATTAATGAATTTTCGCTTACCGCAATTACCTTGGGAAATTCTAGGTGCTGATCTATTCGAATTTGAAAAAATTCAATACTTACTTATCGTCGATTACTATTCAAAATACATTGAAACTGTCAAACTACCAACTACTAGTTCTTCTTCAGTAATTACTCATTGCAAATCTATTTTTGCACGGCATGGCATACCCAGAGTTTTGATTACTGATAATGGTCCACAATTTATGTCAGCAGAATTCAAAGAATTTATGCTTACCTGGGATATTAAACATGAGACTAGTAGTCCACACTATCCACAAGCAAATGGACTGTCTGAAAGATCTGTCCGAACAGTAAAAACTATTCTCAAAAAATGCAGAGATAGTAATACTGATCCTTATTTAGCACTTTTAAATTATCGCGCGACAAAAAAGCGTTTTAATTACTCTCCAGCTGAACTTTTGATGTCAAGAAATTTAAGAACTCGACTCCCTGTTACACAAAATCATTTGCTACCTAGGGTTATAGATTACAAACACTATGAAAATGAGGTTGAGCAATATCAAAAAAGGACTCAACAATATTATAATAAAAAATCCAAATCTCTTCCGCAATTAGAAAAAGGTAATAATGTTTATTATAAACAAAATCCTAACTCGTATTGGTCCCCAGGAATTATTGTTTCTAATAGTAACCAACCTAGATCGTATGTTATTGCAGATTCCGCAGGTCGTCAGTACAGAAGAAACCGCCGTCATATAATATTTACTAATAATGACAATGAAGAATCAACGCATTCTAAAGTGACGAGTCCTGAAAATTCTAAAACTTACGCCAGTCCAATGAGACTAAGATCGGGAAAGATTGTAACAAAATTTAAATGAAGTATATAAAAGAATAACGAAATAATTTAGCAATTTCATATTGAATGAATGTATATTTGAATTAAGTAAAATAAATATGAATTTGATTTTGTATGATTAATTAAAATGTCATTTATTTTTATTAGTTTTTTTTGAAAGAAAAAGGAGATTTTGTATATTATAGTCTAATATCACTGAATTAGAGTAAGTCAAATAATGTTTCCATGATATGAATTTGAATTTGTATATTGATTTGTTTATTTTTATTAATTTTTGAAAAATAAGGAGATGTTGTATGATATAGTCTGATAACAGTTGTTGTATTCTATAGTCTGATAACAGTGATCAGACAGTGATCAGTCAGTTGTAACGGTCGGTTGGAAAATTTATTTTGACGGGGGAATTTAGTTTGGAAATCACCCTGTAGGCAAGGGGAAATTTACTGTAAATTACTTGGGATGAAAAGGAAAATTTAAACAGGATAGGCGAGAAAAAAAATGAGGAATGAAAGGAGTTTTTTTCTGGGGAGTTGGAAAAAAAGTTGGAAAGAAAATGGTCGGAAAATTTGGAAAAAGTTGTAAATAAAGTAGTATGTGAAGAAATTTTGGAAAAAAAGTTAAAAAAAAAAACAGTTGGAAGGACGTTGAATCAATAGAATTGGGATTTATTTTTTTTGGGTTGGTGCCGTAAAATCTAAAAATACGGACGAATTGATTATATATGGAAGAAAGAAATCCAGGATAACGAAGGGAAAAAGTTGTAGGCTGCTCTTCAGGAAAAGGCTGCTGAAGGAAAATTAAACCCCAGAATAAGAAATATAGAAGAAGAGGAAAGAAACAGGTCAAAGGCGTAGGGACCGTAATATTTTTTGCTTCTATTGAAACCGGTAGGTAAAAGATAATTTAAATTTATACCTGCATATATTTGGTGGCGGATCAAAACGAGATTGAGCTTGATAAGAGGATTTTCGCCGTAAGGTGTGAGGATTACTTATAATCACACGAAATATGACGGGTCCTTGGTGATTTGGTGATTTGGACCGTTTAAAAAGAAAAAAAAAACAAATAATTACCTATTGTACTGCAAATTATATCTCACTGCGTTAGGTTATTTACCAATAAAGTTGCAGACGTCACTTTTCTATCAAGACTGTGACTTAGACCGACCATAGTCAAATGAAAACCAATATTTTGTGAGTTCATTACTTCTGGATTGCTGTGCGGATTACACAACCCCTGGGATAATTCGATAAGGCGCAATCATCCGTATTTTTGGTCCCGAACCAGTAATCGTGACATTGTCTACCTACTTAGTCATCATCTATATGTATATATTATATATTCAATTATCAATTATTATTTAATAGCACTTACACGACAAGCTGTGATTGTTAGTTTTGCTTCGACACACAAAAGAATTTACACAAAATAAAATAAAAAAATTTTAGGCTTTAATTTATTACATTTGTTACTAAATAATCATTTTGCGTAGAATTAACAATAACTTTGAATCTTATTTATAATTAATTCTGAGTTTGGTTGCTCCTTGTCTGTGATATTTACATTTTGGTTTTTTTGTTGGTTCAGGAAATTTTGTTTTCCTCTTCTGGTGATTGTATCATCCATTGTACAAAGTGAGGGGTATTGGCCAATACTGCGCACTTTACGGTTAACGTGCATAAAGTACGCAACTCGTATGTAATTTTTTTAATTGTATCTGTTCACATTTATATGTTTATGTTGAGTTTTCGCATTAAATGATTATAAGCATGAGAATGGCTCTGTGTTAGATTTTTTCGGTGGAATGGTTGAGGGGGGGATCCTTTCTTTTCAGGGTTGACGCGGCTCGGGCGACGAGCGAAGGATGGAGGTGGAATTTAAGATTTTTAATAGTCACAGGTAAGTGGTGAACCAGCCTCGGTAAATCCCGGCCACACACCCCACGACCCCTCCGGCGAGCTAGTTAACTCCGTGTGGCCGGCGTAGGAGTTCCGGATTTTCTTTGTATTTCTTATGTACGGTGTTGGCTCCTTGGCCATTCTCTTCAGGGCTTATGGCTAAGGGGGTGACACCTCGCATAAGTGGCGCCCAATAAATGGTCGCGCCATTATGCTGTTACATAAATGGCGCCCAACGCAGCTTTTAAAGCCCGTTGACTGTCCTACACGGACCCTGAGATTAAATTTTTTTTGGTTTAGTACCACTTGTGCCTTCACGGACAATGTTTGATTTTTTTTCGTCTATGGTTCACCACTTTTACCCAGCGCTCGCTGTGGGCTAAGGTAGTACCGCGAGGCCTTAGCCCCTGTCTATTTTGTCGATTTTTTTTCAGCATCCTTGTCTAAATTCTATGTGAATTTTTATTTGTCTTCGCTTTTAGGCCTACCCTTTTTCTTATGCGGTAACTTCTTCGTTTTGGAGTAGCTTCGAGCCATGCTGACCTGCACGGCTTGCTAACAAGCGGTGGTCGCTTGGCTATGCGTGCAGGTGTAGTAGTGGTTCATCCCTGTCCTGTTTCTAGGGTCGGCGACTCTGGTATCAGGCGTGATACCGCCTGCCACTGCGTCGGTCCTTGAACAGGATCTTCTTTAATTTTCCTGGTGGAAGTTGAAGTTGGTACAAGGGCTTAACCGTCTCTGGTAACAGGCGTGTTACCGCCTGCCACTGCGCCCCTTGTTCCTTCTGAAGGTCCATTCAGTTTGTTAAATTCTATTTTTTTTTGTTTTGTCCTGAATCGTTTTTTTTCGTCTGTTCATCCCAACTGATTGATTTTCCGAAAGGTAGCTCAGTTGTGATTGAACAGCGGATTCCCCAAAATTTTTTTTATTTTTGAAGAAGTTTCCCTTTCGTGGCGATGCGATTTTGAGTTCCGTTTCCGTCCTTCGTTTCGGTTCTACCTGAAGCTGGGTCGGCGACCTGGATGACACTTGGTGATGACTATGCTTCATGGTTTTCACCAACTGCCATCGAGGCCATCGACATGCGGGAGCCCTGAGGGGATTGGTGTCTGCCTCAACCATTCCTAAATCAGTATTAAATCAAAGCATATACACACTCACCTACACAAATATATATACACTAATACAAACTTATTGTTTTATCACTGCACACTGGTCGGTGGTGATTTTGGTTCTTTGAGGTACACTCACATTAGTATTAATGTTTATTTGATTGTTCATACCCACTGTGGTATAATTATTATAGCGGATTTTTTTGCTGTAAGTACGTAGGGTACAATTTTTTTGGAAATTTATTTTGTGCCCAAAACTTTCGTTCTTCGAACTTTCTTTGCGTTTTAGTTATAAAAACATATATCGAACGGTGTTAACATCCTAGGTAGTCATGGGCGATACGTGCGGACGCACCTATTATGGCCTGCCCATCGTGCATAAGGTGCTACGAAGGCCACGTTGTATGTCATCTTTATCTCCCCTCTCTAATGAGTTTGTTCCAAAAAGGGGATATATTCCAGCATCGTATAGTGCGCATTCTACCCCTATGGCAGATCATGTTCCAACATCGGACGAGAGCTTTGCGGTGAGGTACGCCATGGATATTGTAAGTCTTTTAAATGAAGACCCGAGATCTTTTGAGACAATTGCCTCGAGAGCCTGGAATTATTTTGAATGTTTTAATAATAATCCCTTCGTGATAAGTCGTATCATGGAGATTTTTTTCAATAAATCTATCGATGAACCGAACTTCTGTTATACGGGCGCGAAACTGTATGGGTTATTGAACTCGATGAATTCGGGGAATAATAGTGTTTTTGTGGGGCTGGTTAGGTTAAAACTGGCTTATTACCGTGAGAGATATATGGATTTCAAGACATCCGACGGTCGCCGTATCCTAGTATTTTTGACGGAATTGTACTGGCACTTACCGAAGAGCGGTTGGCTTAAGAAGGAAATGGCCCAGACTATTGGGGTTACAATGAACCAGATACTTCGGGAACCAAGCCCTGAAAATATCCAGTGTGTTAGTCACGCCCTTAAGATGACAGGACCAGTGTTAGCACTGTACTGTCCCGCTGAACTCTATAATTTACGAAAGGGATTAAAGAAGGGTAAGTCGGCGATAACGACTACTCCCATCCATGACAGGGGCTCAGGTAAACAATAAGCTTTTCCTGTTAGATTTTATTACACTTTAACGTTGCGTTATATATATTCATCCTCGTTTTATATGGATTCATTTCATTTTGTTAATTTGCTCCGTTAATTCGTTCCGGTTTGTATTAATTGCGATGGCAGTACTATATAAACCTTTGATTCGATTAGTTAATCACCAGGATTATGCGTTATTGTTAAATTACTAGGTGTACACTCGTCTTATTTTTTAGGAATGGGAGTAACCTTGATATCGGGGAAAAATTTGTCCTACGAGTTACTTTCCTGGAATTTATTTCTTTAAGCGCACTTGGAAACATCTCGATCCATTTTAATTAATTTCTCTTGGTCAGTCTGGAGATTTCCCTCGGCGAATTAGTTGCCTGTCGTCCTACTGGGGGGAACTCCATGCAATGTGGGATTGCGTGAGTTGGACTCCAGGGTGCGAGGGGAAACTGGTTCAGGCGAGAATTTCTGAAAGATTAGAGGAGCCGGAAGGGGACAATATGGAATTGCCTTCAGCCGGATCCTTGTCCTTCCAGATATTCTTCCGAGAGAACCTGCAGACTGTCCAACGGTCAACAGGTTTGTATACACTCCTCACACTGTCCTTCCTCTTCGGTGAGTCTGGAGAATATCTCTCAGCAGACAGTTTGACTATCGTTTCACCGGGGGAGTCAAAGGCAATGTGGTATTGCTGGAGACTGGCCCGGTGGAGCGAAAGCACCCGGAGTTTGTGTGAGGATGTTTGGAGACTTGTTGATATCCGTCGGGGGGACAATGTGGTATTGTCTTCCGCCTGTTATTCGCAACTCCAAATATTTCTCCGGGAGATTTTTCAGACTGGCCATCGCAACTTACGGTTGCAAGCATGAACCTAAATTATAGTTAGCTTTTCACTCGGTTCGTATATTATCTACTAGTTCACGTATGCCCGGCTAGCTCACTAGAACATGAGACGCCTATTCTCAGGTCGTGAGTCGAGTCCCACATTGGCGCCAACATATTAGACCTACGGCATAAAAAAACCGTCCGTTATTTTCGGCTCCTCACTGCCTCGCGAGTCGGCCTTGTGGACCCGAGGGTATGTAACGGTCGGTTGGAAAATTTATTTTGACGGGGGAATTTAGTTTGGAAATCACCCTGTAGGCAAGGGGAAATTTACTGTAAATTACTTGGGATGAAAAGGAAAATTTAAACAGGATAGGCGAGAAAAAAAATGAGGAATGAAAGGAGTTTTTTTCTGGGGAGTTGGAAAAAAAGTTGGAAAGAAAATGGTCGGAAAATTTGGAAAAAGTTGTAAATAAAGTAGTATGTGAAGAAATTTTGGAAAAAAAGTTAAAAAAAAAAACAGTTGGAAGGACGTTGAATCAATAGAATTGGGATTTATTTTTTTTGGGTTGGTGCCGTAAAATCTAAAAATACGGACGAATTGATTATATATGGAAGAAAGAAATCCAGGATAACGAAGGGAAAAAGTTGTAGGCTGCTCTTCAGGAAAAGGCTGCTGAAGGAAAATTAAACCCCAGAATAAGAAATATAGAAGAAGAGGAAAGAAACAGGTCAAAGGCGTAGGGACCGTAATATTTTTTGCTTCTATTGAAACCGGTAGGTAAAAGATAATTTAAATTTATACCTGCATATATTTGGTGGCGGATCAAAACGAGATTGAGCTTGATAAGAGGATTTTCGCCGTAAGGTGTGAGGATTACTTATAATCACACGAAATATGACGGGTCCTTGGTGATTTGGTGATTTGGACCGTTTTAAAAAGAAAAAAAAAACAAATAATTACCTATTGTACTGCAAATTATATCTCACTGCGTTAGGTTATTTACCAATAAAGTTGCAGACGTCACTTTTCTATCAAGACTGTGACTTAGACCGACCATAGTCAAATGAAAACCAATATTTTGTGAGTTCATTACTTCTGGATTGCTGTGCGGATTACACAACCCCTGGGATAATTCGATAAGGCGCAATCATCCGTATTTTTGGTCCCGAACCAGTAATCGTGACATTGTCTACCTACTTAGTCATCATCTATATGTATATATTATATATTCAATTATCAATTATTATTTAATAGCACTTACACGACAAGCTGTGATTGTTAGTTTTGCTTCGACACACAAAAGAATTTACACAAAATAAAATAAAAAAATTTTAGGCTTTAATTTATTACATTTGTTACTAAATAATCATTTTGCGTAGAATTAACAATAACTTTGAATCTTATTTATAATTAATTCTGAGTTTGGTTGCTCCTTGTCTGTGATATTTACATTTTGGTTTTTTTGTTGGTTCAGGAAATTTTGTTTTCCTCTTCTGGTGATTGTATCATCCATTGTACAAAGTGAGGGGTATTGGCCAATACTGCGCACTTTACGGTTAACGTGCATAAAGTACGCAACTCGTATGTAATTTTTTTAATTGTATCTGTTCACATTTATATGTTTATGTTGAGTTTTCGCATTAAATGATTATAAGCATGAGAATGGCTCTGTGTTAGATTTTTTCGGTGGAATGGTTGAGGGGGGGATCCTTTCTTTTCAGGGTTGACGCGGCTCGGGCGACGAGCGAAGGATGGAGGTGGAATTTAAGATTTTTAATAGTCACAGGTAAGTGGTGAACCAGCCTCGGTAAATCCCGGCCACACACCCCACGACCCCTCCGGCGAGCTAGTTAACTCCGTGTGGCCGGCGTAGGAGTTCCGGATTTTCTTTGTATTTCTTATGTACGGTGTTGGCTCCTTGGCCATTC
>CATLJY010000418.1:0-135164 GCA_949987705.1 Thereva unica | reverse complement strand
AGCACAAGGTTCATGAGCTTCAAAATTTATGAATATACTCCTGATGATACCCCAAAGAGGATAAAATCATAATTTTGCTGTTACCAGACAATATCTATCTCTTCATTTGTTTGTTGTTCATATGTATTGTATAGAGTTGAGCCGGACTTACACGAGGCAGTACATTTGTCCCTTACACGATGGTAAATTGTACTGAAGCGTCAATTTTTGAACTGTCCCAGTTCAAGAATAATGTCCTACTGAAATATGAGCATGTATCGAGATAAATAAAGCGAGGTGTGATTGTAAATTATGTAGTGGGAATTCATTTCTTAATTTTTTAGGGCAGTAAAATATCCAATTTAAATTGCGGCGAGGTGAGATTGTAAACAGGAGACTGGAGAAAAATTTCTAACATTTTTCGAGGGAGTGAAGTTTTGTCCTGGAGAGCCATTTCTTAAATAGGAATGAATTTTTGTCCTGCAGGACCATTTATTACATTTTTCGAAGGAGACAATTTTGTACTGATTTTGTACTTTTTTAGAGGTAGTGAAATTTTGTACTGGAGGGACATTTTTAATTATTTTGCGGCAGCAATATTTTCAATTTGAAATTAGGCGATTTGGGATTGCAAAATATATGTACATAAATATGCATTGTGGAGGCATAGATTTCGTATATTATGTAACAACTTGAACTTAATTAATTAAAACAATTCTTCGTTATGTTAAAAAAATTTAAGATTTTCTTAGCCTTTTACTAAATATGTAACTTACAGTTTTTGTTATCATAACTATCTTTACTGCATGAAACTAATTTAGAACACTGTGGGGTTGTTCTCGATTTATTTATTTTTTAGTTGAAACTTTTTATTTATTACGGAACTTTATTATTAGCTTTTTTTAATTCAGGGAATCAAGAGTCCATTTAATTAATTAATTGTTTTCAATTACTTGATACATGTAAGCTATGTTTTTAGTACAAAGCCTTTTCCACTCAATTAATATGAGAGTAGTGGGACAATGTCCCTACACCTCCATACTTGTGGACCGTTTAATGCATATTTTAATTAACCTAGTAAAAAGCTCATCATTGGTTGTTTTTTTACGTTTGCTTGATTTTGTCATTTTGGATTTACAATACCACCTCGCCTCATTTGAAGTATTACATTGTACTGGCTCAAAATCGAAAAGAGGCACCTCTTACAAACTCATTTTAAAATAGTGCTCTACCCAACACTAGTAATAAGGCATTATAAATATTCCATCTCAATTTCATGTTCTGTTGGGCGAACTCAGGCTTTATTTTTCCTGAGTTCAATATGTGAAAATGTATTGGAACTCATGCAAAAATTGGAGTTCAGTCCGCCAATTTGTTCGAAGTTTCGCAGCGGCCGGTGAAGCCAAGGTATTACTGTCTAACTAATTAATATGGCCACTTTCACACGGGCCAACCAACAACAACAAAAATTGGCTGTAAACGTCCATTCCCTTCTGAAATTCGATGAAGAATCGCATGGGTTTTCACGAAAGCCAACTTTTCCAACAAACTTTTCATGGTTCTTGTTAAATTAAAAGTCATAGTCTTGCAAGTCGATCTTTGTTAATTCTAGTAGAAGTATACAGTGAATACTTTACCTGAGTGTTATCTTATTTAACAAAAAGGAATGATAAAATTCCTCCAAACTTAAGAAATTGGTGCGAAGGGTTTGTAATGAAACAGTTTGTTTACAGATTTTATCATTAGCACATCTAATAAAAAACAAAAAAAAAACAACAATATACTTGTTACATTAGCCATCCAAAGTTATGATATGCATCTCTTTCAGATCATGTGATATACACCTTTTGAAGATTTAGTGCTGAATATATTTTTAATTTATTAATCTATAATACAATGTGAAGTGAAATAAACTTCTATAAGTTGGAAATACCTTTTGAACAATTTTTGACCATTTATAACGAAAAGGGAATAGCATAAGTATGACAAATTCTAGTATTACCTCTATATCTGTTAATATCACTTTTATATTTTCAATGAAAAACTGTTCTAAAATAACCCTAAAAACCATTTTTCTCATTTCTCTCAAAACACAAAAAATAAATAAGAAAAAAAAATAAAACTCGCAAACATTAAGAGGAGAATTAACCAAGTCTACAGACGCCCCGCATACCAAAGCCATAAATATTAAAAAAATGCATACAATAGGTGACAATTTAAAATAAATAATAATAAACAATTGTAAAAAATAAATAAATTAATTAAAATAGTGAACATAAAAAACAAAAACACGAATACCAACTGTACATCCCTATACATGAACCATACACTTTTTTTTAAATTTGTATAATATCACAATAAGCAAATTGATTCCCCAAATATGTCAGTATGTGTATAACGAAAAAAAACAATTAATTAAATAATAAATAAATGAATAAAATTTTGTAAATTGAAACACAGTGTGCCCAAAAATAATTGAAATTTAAACAAAAAAAACAAGGATATTATGATTATATGCCCAGTGATCTACATTATATTTTTTTTTTAAATTAGGACAACCAAATTCGTATTTTAAACCGGCCAGAAAAATACAATAAAAATTTAATAAAAAGAGTAAATAATTGAGAAAAATAAAACATTTAGAAAAATCGTATACGATTTGTTTTAAATAATTTTGAATAACGTCAAATTTTGCTTTAAACGAAAATTTAAACAAATTGAAACAAAAATAATAATTTTTAATTAATACCTAAATATACGTAATTTTTGGCACAATATATACGTACGAGAAAAAAGTGTATTTATTATAATTGGTAAAGAAAAATTAAAAAAAATTGCAATCAAATGTAGTTTTTACAATAATTGAAATAAAAACAAAGCAAACAAAAAAAATTAACTAATACAAGAATAAAATAAAAAATTTAGAATTGTATAAAAACTGTTTAAATATTTTAAAATTGTGTATTTTTACATTAATATATTTATTTTCTCTTTTTTTTTAGTTCAAGAAACAAAAAAGCAAAACAAAAAGAAACATTCACAAGAGTAAATTTTTTGACGAAGACGAAAGAGACGAAGGCATTAAGGGCACATTTAATAAAAGAAACTATAATTATTAATTAAAAATAAAAAAACAACAAAAAAAAACTGTAAATTTTGTAAGAAAAAAATCATTTGAAGTTTAATTTATAAATTATTATTAAAACCTAACAATTTATAGCAAACAAATGAAAAAAATCACAAAAAAAATAATAAAAACATGAAAAAAAAACGAAGAAAAAAAAATACACACACAAAAAGAAGTTGTAAGATAATATTTGAAGTAAATAATAATAATAATAATAATTATAAAAAACTGTAATGTAAAATTGTGATTATTTTTGTTAAAGTATATATATATAAAAAAAAATTATAAAAAAAAAATTAAATTATGAACACAAACACAAGAAAATACGTAAATAATACATAGAAATTATATATATATATATATATATATATACACTTATAGAATTTAATAAGGAAGAAAACAACCAAAACTATATTAAAAAAAATGAATCAGAAATAGTTTAAAATTGTCATAGTTTACAAGAAAAATGAAAAATTTCATATTTGATAATGTTTATTTATTTAATGAACACAAAAAAAAAATATTTAAAAAAAGAAATACAGTGGGTCTTTATATTCTGTAAAGGTTGAATATTGAAATAAACAAAAACAAAATATACAAAAAAAAGTATATTATTAATTATTATATACAGTGAAAATGAAATCCAAATACGTAAGTGTAGGCCTCATTCTGTAAGAAACAAAAAACAAGAAAAAAAAACACAAAAAATGGATGATAAAAGAAACTTGTTGTAAATATACTTTTTAGAGTCAAAACCTTGATTATTGAGTTGTTTTCATTTCTTTTTACATGGGCATGTCTTGATTTGGATTTTGTTGCCTTGACCTAATGAATTTGAATCTTTAAAAGGCCTATTTTGACCTGACTTTATATCTCAAGGTTTTGTTTAAATTATATTCAAAATTTAGGTTGATATTTTCGTTGCAGTTCCAATAGTGTTAAAAAAATTAGTTGGAAAACTACTTAAAGGAAAATTTTTCACATATTAGTGAAGAATACTCAATTTTTTACTAAGTTTTAGGTATATTTTTTCAAATTGCAAAAAATATATATTCCAATCTACAAATCCCACCGCGCAGCCACATTAGTATTAAATAAGTTGCATTTCAGTTCTAGTTTTAAGATCTTGATAACATGTGGCGGCATAGATTATAGTTACGCCACACCTCCACTAACTCCACCGGCTCTGGACATAGGGATCCCCCTTTAAACTTGATGTTAAAGTGTCGTTTCTTCACTAAACCATCTCGTGAACCTTGTGAGTCTTCTTAGTTGCAGGATCACAATTTTCGTGATTTCCGCAAGCGTGCAAGGGTTCACCATAAGTGGGTAGTATCCTTTTGCTTAGGCCTGGGCAGTGAAAAAGAAAGTGTTATACACTTTCCTCCTCCTTAATTTTATTATAAATTACGGGAAAATATGGCAACCGTTTTTAATGAATTTTGAGTTATGTTCACTGAATTGCAGTGGTTGTTTTACTACCACTTCTTCTTTATTTTTGCCTTGATTTTTCATACTCTTAGGGATCGGTTCTCCCAAAGCTATTATTATCTTTATGATCCTATATTTTGCATTTTGACAAAACGGTTTCGTTTTCGTTTCGTTTCGTCTTCAGGAGTACAGGCCCTGAACTCTTCTATCTAGTCGGAAAATTTCGTTGAGGTTATGAACATTTTAGCCCTTGAATTAACAACCTGGTACGTTAAATCCTCGTATTCGCCTTTGTCTGTAAGCAATCATGAGGTCACCTGAAATCCACTTTTTCGTTCGTTGTTTTGTGGTACGTCAATGAATTTAGATTGCCTATGATACTATTTTAGGTAATGATTTGGTGCATCAGCGACTCAAGAAAAAATTACTTTTAATAATGCATTTCTCTGGGAAAAATGCTAAAAACGATGAGATTTGGGAGGCTCATATACAAAATATCGAAAACACTCCTTAATGGAGTGGAGATTCAAGTTTCTGTTCTTTATACTGAATGATATTCATTTTGTCTGAGTAGAAGGGAGTCATAAACTAAATCAGTTTTCGTCAAACGATACAGCAAAAACGCCATATCTATACCTGGACCTATTGTAGGGCAATATATCCTTGCAGCATTTGTACTATTAAGTTTATGTCGTCGCATACACAAGTGCCTACGGACTTTGGATTTTGAAGGTCTATACTTCATAAAAATATTATAGAGTTGCGGAACGGGCGTTCAATCTTGATGGACCCACAACTTTGACTTCAAATTCAACTGATACAGTCTTAATTCGATGTCTTCATAAACACCACGCTGTCCTGCACTCGACCCCAATGTAAATAAAATTTGTTTATCCTGACTGAAACCTTGAAACCCACCCTTTTTGGTTCTGATTCAGGTGCACATTGACAATCTCAAACTCAGTAAGAAATTTGCAGCCCTGGAGAGATTTTATTGCTTTAACTTCAGTGAGTAAGCAGAAGCACGTTGTGTAGAAGATTTTACTACACTTCCTTCTTGTCCTTTCTATACCTCTCTCTTAAAAACCGGGTGGGTTGAGGGGATACAGGTGTAGATACACTCATTGGGATTTTACCGAGACTATATTGAGAATGGATCTATAGTGGGAATCAAGCCTTTTGAAGGTCAATTATTATTATACCTCTTGTGGCCCTTATGTTCCATTAGAATATTAACAATGTAGATTACATCATTGTTCCACACTCGATGGTAATAATACTTCATAATTCAGATAGTCTATTGTCGATTACTCTTTCCCATATCTTCAGACTATGTGATGTTAGTTTAAATACTCGGTAGTCAAAGTGCGCTCACCTTCTGGATTTATGTTATCTTATAGGTCCACTTATTGGCGTGTATGTTCATCTTAGTTGGCAACTCGTAGCAGATTTCGGCAATATTCATAGCAACATAGAGTTTGATGATGCAGTTTTGCACCTTGTCAAGCCACGCCAAGTTGTATTTTAAGGTGTCAGCCCAGTTAAGGAAATGGTATTTCGAAGTAGGGCTAGATGTAGGACTTTGTACATTATAGCCCGGACAATTACCGGAAGGATGTACGTGTATAGCTTAAGAAATGCCAGCGTAGGGATGATTTGGAACACAAAAGTTAGGAATCATCTTTGGACTACCAGTCTGTCATGTCGTTCAGGACTTGGTGCAATGTCTAGTAGTAAAATTAGTTTGTAGGATAGACGAAATTAGGACAGATTAGAGCGTGTGCTTGATTACATGTTGATGAACCTTACGTTAAAATTCAAAGATGCGGTTCGCCGTACGATTTTGCCGGTACTGCTACATGTGGTCATTTCGTCATATAACCTCTTTTAAAATTATACTTAGGATCTTAAGATGGTAACCTCATCCACAGAGTCTGAAAGATGGTCGGTGATGTTTTTTTCAGAGATGGGCAGATGATGTTTGAATGATTCATTTTAAAAAAGGCTGGTTGATGGATTAGATAGAAATGTTGCACTCTTGTGTCATTTCTGCCAATTACTGTCTACGTCCAAGTGTTGTAAAATTTTTCAACCTAGCATTTATATTTCTTTCTTTTCTTTGTGTGTTGATTTAGCTACAGATTTTACAGTCGCTCTTTACCTGTATGCCTTGGCCCAAGAGGGGTGAGATGTGACGACCGCTCCTCAATCGGGGACGCCCTCTAACGGTGTGCAGGCTTTCGCGAGAACAATTTACTTAGCAAAACCATGACTCTCTATTCCTGTGCTGACAACTCTTTCCGATTAATCACGGAAAAACTAACTAATTATTCCTTACGAAACAGATTTACAAAAGTGAAAAGTGCGTCAGCCGCTTATGGCAAAGCGGAAGCATTAGTTCTGGAGCTGTTTTTCTACTCATGCCCGCATGTGTAGGGACACATGGGAAGGCCAAATGAAATGGCTATGCCTCTTTGATGAATTATTCAAAAATCGTAACGAAATGATAAACCGAAAAGTGGAACCCTCGTAGAAGCTATGAAATTTCTTTTATAGAAGGTCACGTTATATTTATGGGATATAGCGACCCTAACAAGGGTAAGAAGAATGCTCCATTTTTCGATTCGCATTCAAAATTCTGTTAGCAGAACATTTGACTTTTCGATTCGAAAGTGAGGGTGAAAAGAGGCCACAGTTAAAAACTTAACTAAGCCCCTGTGCTGAAAGTCGTATTTGCGGTCATAAGTAGTGAAGTTAATACAGCGGTGTGCTGACAGTCGATTCTTGTCGTTGGGGGCCTCGATAGTCTAGAGGTAAGGCGCATGACTGCTATCTCAGAGGTCCCGGGTTCGAATCCCGGCCAGCCCCACGGCCTTTTCCACTTTCTCATCTATATATAACTTTCCTTCTTTCTTCTTCCCCCTTTACATTCCTGATTCCTTCTGTCATTGCCTTCCTTAGCCCTTCCTCGCTCCACCAAAAGCGCATGTAATCGGTTGGTTGATGAGATGCAACTAGTTTCAGGAGGCATAACACTCCAGCGAGTTGTTTCTCGATGCCCCGATGTCAAAATTGCGACAGTAATGGTTGGGAGTAGGTGGACTGAAAACTATCTCTGGTAGGTTGTGACAGCTCCTTCCTTCCCCGACTAGAGCTGCTGTTCGACATTGCACTCTATATGAAGAAAATAGATTGTCGACACAGTATGAAGGGCGTTTCCTGTGACTCTAGTCTTTCACATAAAAAAAAAATCTGCTGACATACATGACAGCTTATTTGGTGTGTTTTCATTGTAGTTTTGTTGTCACTTTTGATCGGGCTGTTTGCGTTAGTGACAAAGTAGGATAATTTGAAAGAAAATACATATTTGTTATTTTGGAGAGTTTAATTTTAAGTTTTTAATAATTTCAGAATAAAAATTACAAATAGGTAACAATTCGAAACATCCAGATGTGGCTAAAGGGCAGAGATATGCTGACAAATTACACAAATGCTGGGGAAGAAATAATAACACATAATTTTTAGTTCTTCGCGTTTGCTATCTTCATCTTCAGAACTTCTAAACCACAACAAGATTTTAACTAAAAAGATTATTACTAACAAAACATAAAAATTTAGCATCTCTGACCCCTGTGCTGACAGTCGTAATTTTACTGATATGACAATTTCTTCAACTCAAACGACTTGTTGCGCCACCCGACTCTCAGCACACCAACTAAAAAACGAGACGACATTGACATCTACATGCGACTCGTATGACTCGACTTTCAGCACAGGGGCCGTAGTGAACTCCATTTTGGAGTGGAACTTTTTCAGACATTTTCAGGAAACTCCGTTTTAAACCTAATTAACATTGTACAATATCTAAATCGACAGATAATAACTATAAACATGTAATTGTGACGGGTTAAATCGAACTGATTTGTAAAGAAGAATATTTGGAGTGTTTCAAACCTACGTTAATAGGTACATGTATATTGAGTTCTATTCAGGAAAATAAGGTAAATAATTCCAAGTGATCAAGTAGGGACATTTCAGCATCTGCATGATCATCGAGGTATCTTCTCTTCTTTGGTCGCGGGACTTCCCCGAAACAGATACACTGCTGTCGGTGCAGCTTTAAAAAATGCGTTTTCTTGCCTAGTTTCCACGGTTTCCCGATTCTGGTCTATTCGGCAGGTCGACCACCCTCCTCCTTTCATACCCTGGACTTGGAGCCAGACGATGGCGAAATTGATCATCAAGGTAATGTGCATTATAAACAAGGGTGCAATTCTTCCAATAAAATAAATTGGAAATTGCATCAAATTTGACGGCGATTTTCTACTTTTGGACTACTGAATACGGCAAATTGATTGTAAAGATTGGCGAAATGGTATAAAGATTAAAAAATGTGCTGATTTGCAAGAGTTGATTCAATAAAGAGTTTTTAATGCTATTACTTTTATTCGATACCTTCATTTAAGTCACATTTGACTACTACTATTTACGACATTTTTAGCCATAAATTACTTACAACTGATTTTCAATATCGTTTCAAGGGGCCAAATAAACTTAAAAATGAACGGAAAATAGGAATGCACTGCGCTCTTTATCCTAATGGTAATGCAAAATTAATAACTTTATATATTTCATAACTTCTTTTTTAAATTTTGAACAATTAGATTAACAAGCAAGCATGGAAACAACGAGACGTAAACTTTGGCTGAACAAAAATTTCGAACTTATGGTTAAACGAACACTGCTACTGCTTGAGGTAAGCATCATTTAAATTTGTTTAAATGTTAATTAAAATTGAATTTTCAGGTTTTGGTATACAACTCAACCAAACACTAGCGAATAATCCTTTTCAAGCCAGGAATTAATTCAATAGCTTTGAGGCATTTATTTGAAAACTATAGTGGATAAACTATGAATGTCATTTAAGCAAACAAATTTGAATTTTCAAAATAAAGGATAAGGTAAGACATTTTACAAATAAGTTTAGCAAAAAAAAATATGATTAAAAAAATTTGAAATTAATTTTAAAAATAAAATTTTGAAGCTTCAGTAAATCAAGCTTTGCTACATTAAAATAAATAATTATTTGCGATAAGTAATTAACAAAAATCGTTTTAATTTGTATGAATTCTGAGGGAGAAAATAAGGTTATTATTATAAAAATGTTATGGTTTATATAATAAAAATGTTACCAGTTTGAAAGCTAAATTATTATAGTCTGCATGAGTCGTGTAGAGATGAGTATATACAGAGGATTCTCACAAGGCAAATAAAACTTTTCAATTTAATAAAATGACAAAAAACAAAATTTAAAGTACTGTGAAACCAGAAAGCTTTTGGAACCGTCTTCTGTAGTTGTTTAGAATTTAAAGTTAGACTAAAAAGTGGTCGATTGGTAGAAGTACCTAACAAGATCGAATATACGAAAATGTAACTACTTCGTGAGGCAGAGGTGTCTATTAGGCAAAGCGTAGCAACAAATTTTATTGATCTGTGATTTTTGTCACAATCGCCATAAGGTGCTGCACAGCCTATCGTTGTTTTGGCTTCCTCCAACGTTCCCCGCCATGATTGTTTATCTCTGGTGCGTCTTTCTCGAAGGCACTTTTCCCAGCACTATCTTTGACTGGTTTCTTAGTCTGTTTATTTTAATCATTTCATCATTGGAATTTACCGCTTTCATACAACGCTGAGTTGTATCTTTTCTTTCAAATTCCGTCCACCTAGTATAGATGTTTTCAAACGTCATGACATTTCGCGCATGTACCCCAGCAAAGCTCTTAAAAAGTTTAAAAGCTGGGACAGAAGCCTCATTTAACTGCTGCTATCAAATCACTTGCTGCCATTTAATCAGTCACGACTGCGTATTGCTAGAGGGAGATGTATTTTTCTAGGACTTCAATGATTATTTAAAATATTTACAAAGCATGAATGAAAAACGTGATTTTATATATAGTTTTTTATTTTAAGGTTTTTGTATATTACACATTTGCTACAGAAATAATTTGTAGCAATTTCTACTAAAAAATACGAAATTTGTGTTTTTATCATTTTGATTACTAGATTGTTGATTGCTGTTGGGGAGGTTGTGCTGCTTGCATCTGCGGAGAACTATCGTTTTATGATTGAAAAAGCTCATGTATTCAAAAGGAATTTTTCAGAATTTTTTTAATTATTTCAAATTTAGAGATGAGAAATATTTCGCATAATTACAGTGAAATTATGCTTATTATGATGAATAAACTTGCTTGGTTGAGCAGGGGTTTTACATGTATTTAAAAGCTCTGCTCAATACATATAAAGATAAATTAACTTTATTCATTCGGCATGCGCGCATCCCTTCTCAAATTATTTTGTTGAGTTTTTCTGCGTTTGTTGCCGTTTTAACTAAAAAGAGGGGAAATGATAGAACAATATTTATAATATTTGGCAAAGAGGTGCGAGTATAAAAAGTTTATGCTTTACAGTTTAAGTTTTAAATAGTTTCTTATAGAATATATTTAGTTTTCGTATGAAAATCTTTGCAGCCCTTCCACCATGTTCCTTTGTCGACCGAGACTTCCGGGTTATTAGGTGTACTTGAAATATTTTGGGTGTGGGTTTCCCCACCCAAAGCGAAAGTGCTTGTGCACTCTTCCGTCCATCCCCACATTGAAAAAAAATTGATTTTAAAAAGTTATTTTTCCATCATTGTTTAAAATTTTTCATTAGTTATTAAAATTTACAATTGAAATCATTGAAAAATGGAAAATAGTTTTCTTTAAATACTACCTAAAAACAATTCACTTTTTTCAATTCAAATAAATTTCATTTTTGTTACACAAAGTTCATTTTTATTGTATTGAGAATATGACCAATATTTCAGTAAAAAAATGTATAAAAATAATTAACAACCAAGTAAGTTAATAACTTTTTATATAGTTTGTAAAATATCTATAGTACTATGAGCATGTTGTGGAAAAAATTACAAATTATATTCGTAGGTGCCTTTTTGTAGCAATTCTAAAGAAGTTTAATACCAGAAAGGTTTACGGAAAATTTCATCTTATCAGACCAAATACATGATTCAGAAGAATTCATAAACGATGAACCGATAAATATTATATTAGCTTTGAAGGCAATGGCGGACTGCCATCAAAGAGGCAAAGACTTCTGGACAATTGATTGTATTTCTAATTGGTATGATAATTATTGTTAATAAAAATATTAGCAATAATATTCAGGAATATTTAATTTATATAGTTTACAATCTTTGGTTTAAATTTGTATGTAAATGTGTAGATTGTTTTTTATTTTCTATTCTATAAATTACATTTGAATCTAATAAATCAACTTTTTTATATTAAAAAATATGGCAGTAATCACTGTTTTCTGGCTGACACTAATATTTAATACTTCAATTATTTTTAATTACTTAATTTATGAATGTAACATTATGCATTTTGCGAGGATTTCCATTGTAAATTTTAATATATAATGAAAAAATTTAAACATTGATTGAAAAAGAACTTTTTAAAATCAAGTTTTTTTTTTTTTTTTTTTTTCAATTTTCGCATTCCCTGCAAATTTTTTCGTAGTAATGTTAAGTTTTGTCTAAACTGTCTGAAAGTAGACGTTTCAACCAATAAAAAGACCACTGGGTTTTTTGAATAACCTATTTCCGGAACATGGGTATTTTCGGCTGAAAATTAACTCTCGTTTTGGGTTTAAATTGACATGCAAAGGTAAACTTTCATAAACTTTCGTGAAAACCAAAATTTTTATAAGGGAGATAAAAATCCAAAACGTTTAATTTATTTTTCCCTTAGTGACGCTATATTTCCTTCCCTTTATAACAATTTTCATACTGTTAATCCTTACTAATACATATTATAAGTGCGAAAGTAACTCTGTCTGTTTGTCTGTCGGTCTGTTACGCTTTCACGCCTAAACCACTGGACCGATTTTGATGAAATTTGCTACAGACATCCAATAGAACAGTGCATCCCTAGCGATTTTTCGAAATTCATCGCCTAAGGGGGTGAAATGGGGTCAACTCAAAACCGCTGGAGCTATAGGGCTGAAATTTTGACATTTTTTTTTTTATTTGAAACACTAGAGTCTCAGGAAAGGCCCTTTATACTATACTTTATATGACAATCTATATTCTTCGTATAGCTCTAGTCGGGGAGGAAGGAACCGCCACAACCTTCCCGCGATATTTTTCAGTCCACCTACTCCCAACCATTACTATCGCGACTCTGACATCGGGGCATCGAGAAACAACTCGCTGGAGTGTTACGCCTCCTGAAACGAGTTGAATCTCTTCAACCAACTGATGACATGCGCTTCTGTTGGAGCGGGGAAGGGCTAAGGAAGGCTATGACACGAGGAATCAGGAATGTAAAGAGGGAAGAAGAAAGAAGGAAAGTTATGTAGGTGGGAAAGTGGAAAAGGCGAAGGACCGCGGGGCTGGCCGGGATTCGAACCCGGGATCTCTGGGATAGCAGTAGACTACCGAGGCCCAAATAATGCATCCTTATAATGGCGTGGACATCCACTAAAAAGCGATTTTTGAAATTCATCCCCTAAGGGGGTGAAATGGGGTCAACCCAAAATCGCTGAAACTACAGGGCTGAAATTTGGACAGTGCATCCCTATAATGACGTGGACATCCACTAAGAGGCGATTACTTGAAATTCATCCCCTAATGGGGTTAACCCAAACCTCTGAAGCTGAAGGGCTGCAATTTTGACAGTGCATCCCTATAATCACGTAGAAATGAATGACTCGAAAGTCACTTTATTTAATATTCATTTTTGATTGCTTTATAATTTCTTGCACCCACGTAAATAGGCGAACAAACTTAACGAACGTTCGTCAAACCCTAAAATGTCATTTCTCTTGATGACATATACATGCCAATCTCTGCTTCAGAGGTGATATACGCAGCAATTTGTTTACCATAAAAATGCACTATAATAAACCCTTTTTAGAGATAAAAACAGCTGACTTTTTTGTTTGTTGTTTTTTGAAGGAAAACATTGAACATAATAAACAGTTTTTATTTAAAGGCGTTGCAAGGCACGCGGGTTTTATGCTAGTAATTTTTATAATTTTTAGGTATCTGCACTGGACTTAAAATGTTATACATCAGTATAAAATGCTATTATCTTTGGAAAACAATATCGGACAACTGTAAAAACGCGCTTAAATTTAACTCAGGTATCTTTCTCGATTTGTTCATGTACACACATGGCCTACATGCTGTGAAGTGACACTAACCACAAATGTCTTTTGCGACAATGCAAGCGAATCAATAGGTTCGGCAACTTGCTGGAAATACTTGTTTTCGAAGCCCATCCTTTCCAATTGGGACCAAAAGCACTTAAGTGTTGTGTTTCAATAACGTATGGCGCTCACGGTCACTGCAATACCTGCTGCACTTTCAAAGAAATAATACCTAATCACCCCGCTCGTCCAAAATCTGCATCAAAGAGTGGCTCGTGGCGTATGTATTGGCCATTAATGTATTACGCGAGGACTCTTTTCGCCCGAAATTCGACAGATGAACTTTAGTTGGTGTATTTTTTCATCCATATCCAGGAATGCTAGGCGCGTTTCAAATTCGCTCGAAAAAGGACTCAGTTTCTATTGCACCAATTAAGTTGTGTTTTTTTTAATTTGCGTAGGGAATCGAAAAGGTTTCCAGCTAGTAACATCAAAAAAATTCAAACAAAATTCGGTAATTTTTCTAATTTGTTTAAAAAATTATGTTTAACAATATTTTATTGAAAGTTGTGCTCAACAGAAACTGAGTCCTTTTTCGAGCGAATTTGAAACGCGCCTAGCATTCCTGGCGTCGCCGAGTTAGCAATTTTTGTGGAAAAAACGCTTTAGTTGCAGTTTTTTGCCAAAAATCTTAAAAATATTAAAAACCATAAAAATAAATTTAGAAACCAGAATTTTAATGATTGGATATTGTAAAGAGAGTCTTAGAGCATACGTGAAAAAATCAGGACCAATATGGGAGATTTTCTTTTGGCGCAGTAACTTTTTAAATTCACTTAATTGCAAAATTCATTATGCAAAAACTATTTGACCGACCGTGATTGGGTTTTGAATATAAGTTTATCATGCCTTTAACTATCTAATTCCAAAATTTAATTGGAAGATAATGGTCTCTTCTTTCCATGTGATAACTTTAAAGTGAGGTATTTTAATTTTTCGCCTAGAAGCCTTCGTTAAGATTTATTTAAGGGGCCATCCATAAATTACGTCACACGAATTTCATGATTTTTTGACCCCCCCCCCGTCCTTGTCACAGCTGGTCACATTTGGGAGACCCCCCCCTCCCTAGTGTGACGTCACATATTTATTGTAGTAATGAGATTTAGGTACTAATCTCAAAGAGACGCTCTGTAGGATAGAAAAAGAATACACAGATCACACAACCGCCATTGCGCGTGTGTCTGTCACCAGCTTTAACGCGAGATTTTGCGGAACGTATCCTTCGCGTAATGAGCAGTATTACTATATTTAGATATATTAGATTTTGAAATGTGACGTAACAAAATTTAAGACCCCCCCCCCCCACCCCTTGTCACACAATGTCACACTTCGCCGACCCCCTCCCTCCCCCCTAACGTGTGACGTAATTTATGGATGGCCCCTAACAAGAAAGGTCAAAAAACAGGGAAATTTTGGTGAATTTTTCAGTTTTTGGGCTACCGCAAGTTTTCCTGGGAGTTTCATGCTTGCGCACCCCCTAAATATTGTTGGGGATGTCATTTCTGACCGATTCCACCAAAAAAGTCCGTTACATCACGCCAAAACCAAAAGTTATAGGTTTCACTGCTCTAGCGCCTGGACTATTTGTGAGTTTTCGAAACACGTTACGCTTGAATGAAACTGCACTGCGCATGACTTGCTTCGTACACAACTACATACATAAACATTGCAATCGTTTTACAAAGTGAGGGCAGAAAAGTGAGTCCATAGTGTAATACCAACCTCATATTCAAAACGGTGTGATGTGATGGATGAGTGATGGATAGTGTAGTTTTCCTCTTAAGGATGCAGATAAGTTGTCAGAATTTCCTATTATGATACTTTGTCAAAATGTTCAGTTGTTGTAAACGACAGCAAATCGAGATTCGGGGACTTTGTGCAACACTCTCCCTTATGCTATTATTAAACTCCCTTTTTTCGGCTAATTTGGAGCGGGAAACAAGGCTGTCCAAAAAATTGAAAGATTGTCCAAAAATTGGAATCGCCATATGAATTATAGCATTTCAGCCGTTCAGGTCTTTTGACATATCACGATATTTTGGTCGTTATAAAAACAAGTTCGTTAGTGGGACTCGTTGTTACTTGTAAGCAGGGCCGGCGCTTGGGTCTTTTGCGCCCGGCGCACAATGTCATATTGCGCCCCATTAGCTGTTCACATTTTTATTGCAATGAAAGACAATAGAAAAATACATGCGAGTTGGATGGGAGAAATAATTTTAATAGTTTGCTCAAAACCCAATTTGAATAAAAATTAATATAACAATAAGATTGGTGAAAGATGGTGAATACAGGATGCATTTCCTAGCGGACGGGTGGTTTTGGCTAGACGAACAAAAAAGGGGATGGAAGTCGGTAAATCATAACGTTTTAGCCAGTAGGGCCAGTTGAAATTTTTTGTTTAAGTTTTATAGATCACCCTTTTTTTAAATCCTGATTTCTGAAATTGCGCCCCGTTCAATTGCGCCCGGTGCAAGTGCGCCATTAGCACCTATGAAAGCGCCGCCCCTACTTGTAAGGGGCATAATTGGGAAATAAATAAATTGCCAAAACTTATTTGAAATAACAATAAAACCAATAGTGACCTTTTCTTGCAAAATATTACTGCTGTTTTTCACACGATGTTCTAGCACTTGTTTTCAGCCAAAAAAAGTGAGTGTCATAACAGCATTATTGAGCCAATGTGTTCGTCAGACCGGCAGTACTGAACTGAAACACTGCACGAACTTTTCAATGACTGGTCAAATTTGGGATGAACCGAGTATGGACTGACTGACGGGACTGTCTCTAAAGAACTTTCCCGTTTTTTAAATAAATTTTGACGATGTCAACGAGTTGTCGAAGGTAAGAGGTGATTCATTTTCATTCTATAAAAAAGTACGCAACACAAAGGATATAAATAAATTTCTAGAACTCTCATGAACCTTTATCCTTATTCTAGAGAAATTTATTAATAAAAACATTGCGGAGCTAGTTTTGATAAGAATTTAGCACAAGCGCTTCTCTTGAAGGGTTTACAAAACATGGTATTAGACATCTTCATGCTACAGATTGATGACTTCCTGTACCGCTAACGGGACTAAGGACTATGGCATAAAGGCCACCTTTATTATTTCAAGTGCAACTTCGACAACCCCTTCTCCTTTGTCACTAAACAAAACCACCCACCACGGCAAGGCCCGGCACTGTATACCAAATTCCACTCAGTGCAGGCACAGAACGGTCCTCACTCAACCCTTTTTGGCCTTTTGTTGCAGGACTCCTGAGATTCTGGTGCTCCTTTGTGCCTGCCCCGATTTCTATATTAAAATCAGACCTGGGGCACATCCATCTTCTCCATCATACATGGCCCTGTGGATGCCGTTGCTGCTATTTAACGCGGCGGCGGTTTGGGTGATGATTAAGGGGACTTATGAGCTGAATCTGATAAAACAATGAACCCCGAATGATTTTGATTGATTGCCGGGAATTAAAATTCGTGAATTGAATGCGATGTGGTTTTGATTGATTCCATTCCTTCCAAGAGACTGGTCTGTGCTAAATTAGATTTGGCGGAGGTTTTGAATGGCGCAAGTAATTACATCAAATTATTCGGTTGTGTTGTCTTCGAAGGGGAAATGGCGTGGATATACATGAATTCGAACAATTGTTGTCAGTCATTATTAATTGCCGTGCTTGAAGCGGATTTCGGTGGCCTTTTGATATAATTTCAGGGGGATTTTTCAATGTGGTCAGAGCTTTTATAGTGTTTTATGTTGCTGTATTGATGTGTTTTATCACATTGAAATTTAGATGATGTGAGGATATGTGTGCGTGTGCTCAATTTGATTTATTCATGTAAAGTTACTCATTTCATAACTATTCGAAAAGTTCTAATCTCCGCTGGCTTAGTTGCTGGCGATTGATTTACAAGACCTTATCAGATTGATTCACTAATATTTGAATTGTTATTTTCTGCATGTGGTTTCTTTTCAGTAATATTTTTTTGAAAGCAAATTCGTTAATTTCCATCAATAAAAACTAAAGGGGTTTTGTAAATTAAGTAAGTTTAAGAAGTGAACAGTAGAACGATGAAACTTTTACATACAGTATGCAAAATCTATATTCGCACACCCTCCTTTTTAAACGAAAAAGAATCTATTGCTGTATATCCAATAGTGGTGAGCAAGACTGGTCTTGCACATTCAGCAAGACCAAAGCTAGACCAAGACAAGACAGGACAAGGACAAGTCAATGTTGCAAGATTAAGACATTAAGGCTTTTTGCTCATCACGAAGTCACAAAAGTCTTGCAGTAAAGAACAAAAAGTCTTGCCTTGCACATTTAGCAAACCCAAGACAAGACTGCAAAACTTGTTGCAAGCCTTTTTGCAAGACTTTTTGGACATCACTGGAAGACTTTTGGCACTTAGTGATAAGCAAAAAGTCTGGCTATCTAGATGTTGCAGTCTTGTTTTATCCTATTTTATCTTGGTCTTGCTTTGGTTTTATTAAATGTACAAGAAAAGGTAAGACTGCAAGACCAATCTTACTCATGCCTAATATCTAATACCAAACTCCAAGTAAAAACTTATTAATTGCTAGTAAAACATATACATTTAATGAAATATTACACATAAATTATATAAAGAAGTATTACATCTAAAGCAATAAGCTCTTTATCTTTAAAAGGACTATGCATACTGTAAATAAATTTGTCAAGTTGTACAGGTAAATTAAGACCAAAAAAGCGAAATAGCGGAATTGATTGGGTACAGGCTAAAAATTGGAAAGGGGTTATAAAGTATACCGATTTTCTACCTCACTTTTTAAGGGGTTTTAGGGTAAAAATATCAGTTTTTTGCAAATACATCTTAAACCGTAAGTCTAAACATATAATAATGCTCCCGAAGTTTGTAGATCATGCGTACGAATTGCCATTCATGAGTTATGACCATTTTAAAGATTTAAAATACTCGCGACTTGTATAGCTCATCAGATGTTAAAGCTTATTGGACGTTGCTAATTTTTTCAGGGGTAATTCCGGATGTATTTGACAGAAAAAAGTATTTTAGACATGTGGCTATGCACTAATATACAGAGTGTTTACGAAAAATCAATTCAGTCCCTTATGTCGTTGGTCACGATTTGGTGCAATGTCTAGCAGCAGGCTTAGTATGGGGTAATTGGTTAAGGGTTATGAGGATTCGAAGGGGTGTTAAAAAAGGTGCCGATGAACCCTGCATTTAAACTCTTGGATGTTGTAAGAGCTCGGAAATACCGACTGCGAAAGATTGTTCCACAGTCGTGTAATTCTAATTAGAAATGAATTGCTATCTTGTTGAGTGCGCGAATAGACGGGCTATAAGATTGCCGTGGAGGCAGGAGAGCATTTATTTCGGAGGAATAGTCACTATTATAGTAGCGATACAATTTTGTCATTATCTGCTACATTCCTGCGGTGGCTCAAGGGGTCGATGGTGTAGTTCACGATCATCAATACAGGATCTGTCTTGTATCGAAGCCGTAAGAATAACGCAGGGTGCCGTCGTCAGCGAAGCTTAGAAGTGGGTTGGAGAGGATTGAAAGTAGGTCATTTATAAAGATAAGAAATAGGGCCGGTGATAAAATTGACCCCGGGGGACCCCGCAGAGATGGGGTGAGATTCAGATTTTACGCCATCCAATATTACCTTAATTGAAGGGAAAGGAAACTCTCAATCCACGTATGCAGAAGTTAGTCAATTCCAATAGCTTTGACTTTAGCTAACAGGGCTGAGTGCCTTACTCTATCAAAAGCCTTGGAAATATACAAAACAACCAGACTAGACTCACCAGATCTATGCAAACTTCCAGATGCAAGGCAAACTAAAAAATCTCCAGTGGATCTTTTTGGTCGGAAGTCGTAGTCTTTGTCGTTGATAAGTAGGTTGGATTCTAGATATCCCATTAGCTTTTTGTTGATTTTCGTCTCCATCGTTTAGGAGAGAATAGAAGTAATTGATATTGGGCGGTAGCTGGAGGGAAGGCTGGACTCACTTTTTTCGCTATGAACTAAACAAAGGAAAGTTTCCAAGAGTAAGTGGAAGTATGATAGGGCAAAAAGTATGCGCAGAAGCTTAGCCAAAGGTTAGGCGAATAGTTTAAGACGATAGTGGGTATATTATCGGTTCCAGTGGTTTTGTTGTCATCGAGCTCCTTGAGGGACCTGTACATCGTGAGTCCTGAAGAATACCCTGTCCATTAAATCAGCGTTATGCTCGAAAACCAAGGGTAGCGTATCAGTTTCGGGTGAAGAATAATTTGAGGCAAACAGAGATGCTTATAAATCGACCTTGGATTTGCTCTCTGTTATCACCTTCTCATTGTGGTTTAAGGAAGGAGTTGTCGGGTGAAAATACAAGACTGAAAAAGGACTGAAAAATGAATTTTAGATGGAATTCTGTCTGCAATAAGGCAGAAATTATTATTTCCACTGAAAACTGAGATCAGTTACCCTTCACCAGTATCAACAAAAGACTGAAAAGAGGCGGACATTTTTATTACTTTTAGCCTTGGAATATTCTTAGGAAGGAGGACTCGGCATTTCTTGGATTTCAAATTGTTACTCCTTCCATCCAAATGTCGAAATGTTTCCGCCTAAATTCTGCCTGATTTCCGTCCACGTCCACAGCCTTCAGTCGAATTTACCCAATTTTCAGTATATGTATTTTCAGTTTCGTAGTTCTATCTCTTGTTCACTACCTAAGAAAAGCTTCCTTTCGTTTTTCGACTGCTCTTAAACATTGAAAAATGCAGTAAATTTTCAGTCTTATATTTTCACCTGGGGTAGAGGTAGTGAAATTCTTCTTGATGGAGCTTACCAAGTACCAGAAGTTTTTGCTACCACAGGTTGCATTAAGGAGTTTACTTCTTAACTTGTCAAATTAAGTTTTGATATTCCTGATAGTATCTTTACAGGAATTTACAGAAAAATTATTATTATTGTGTTTTTAGTGTAAAAATTGCGAGTAGGAAACAGTTTGTAATCATGCTAGATTTCATGTGGTACGTAAAATTCTTTTGTTGCAAAGGGCTTAAAATATATAAATTTTTTTTTATCCTCAATTACAAAAAAATATCAAATCCTTGCCTAAATCTTCTAGTTTATACTAAATTAGAAAACAAAATTCTTCGCCCAAATAAATTGTTAAACATCACTGGAAGTGTCTACTAAAGGCTGAACTGAAATTTCTCACCCCACTGTTGCCGTCCACAAAATGCAAAGTGACAATGACAGCGACATTTCTCACTATAGAGAAGTGACCACTACAATAAGGCTGACTGATTGCACTGCCAAAGGAAGAAAAATGGAAGAATAATTCATAATACCATAGTTTCTATAAATGAGGACACTTCCCTTTGTTTTTTGAATTACACGGAGCATAATTTATATAAATCTCCTGTGATCGTTCTTCCTTGCACTAGAGGAATTGTATGTTTTGATTTTTACTCTGAAGACGTTCTACAGAATTTGGGCGTATGGAAAGAGGCAAAAAAAAAACGTTGAATCACATAAGTGTTTATGCAAAACATTGCCAAACATACTTGCTTCTGCTGAAGACCCGTGGATTTTTCTTTTAAAAATGATCACGCAATGATCAGCAATCGTTGTATTGGTAGGCTTACGACGTGTACATCTCACGAATTTGTCTTCCCGATTAAAAATGAAATTCGCCCGCAGCTAGCACGCAGCTGGCATGCACTAGCCCGCACGGCGCCCGCAGCTAGCATGCACGCCTGAGTGAAAATAACACTAGCCCGCAGCTAGCATGCAGCTGGTACGCACGAAACTCAAATTTAAAATGGAAGAAAAAAATTTTTTTTCCTAGAATAAAAATTCTACGCCTCTTAAAAAAGATGGAGAAGAGTATTATATATGTATGTAAAGTCGTCATCAGGCACATTTTGAGATTTTCGTGCGTGTGGCGGGAGAGTGGATACCTGTGGCGGGAGAGTGCATCCCTCTAGCGAACAAATTTTTAGATTTTCGTGCCAGTGGCGGGAGCGTGTATCCCTGTGGCGGGAGCGTGCGTGCCTGTGGCGGGAGAGTACGTACTTTTGTGGCGTGCCTGTTTGTTCGCTATGCGTGCTAGCTGCGGGCGCGTGCGTGCTAGTAAGGAAATTAACCATGAAATTATTTTTAATCGGGTTATTAAAACAACCTACAAAATCGGTTTTCATTCGATCAGGTGGTAATTTATCGGAGCAGATATGCTATATCACTTTTCAAGGAACTTCTGCAATTGGACAGCATTGTCTAACATCAAAAGGTATTGCTTACTTGAAAACTTGAATATCATTCAAAAATTGTGTTTTGTAAATAGTTTCTCGAAAATTAGGACTTTTAAGATATATAAGATATAAGTAGATATTGTGAAATCTTCAAAATCAAAATTTAAAATCTAGAGTTAGCGCCATTGTGAATTTGGCTGAAAAAGATTTCAATTTCAGGTCCTGTTGTCAGTTCTTTAGCCGGTTATAAAGGTAAAGTATTGTTCACGCTACATTTTTATATTATTTTAAGCCATTCATCCGTAATATATTTAATGTTTCTCCTTGAAACTGCTTTTCATCTCTTTTCGCCCAACCTCAACCAGTCTTTAATAACATTTAAATGTAGCGACTGTGCAAGAGTGCCGATGAATTTTGGGTAGTTACACGAGCCACAAAAGAGTATGGTGGTAAAATTCAGATAAACATTCTACTCTGATAACAAATTTTTGAGTTTTAATGGCAGTAAACTGTCTCAAAATAATTATATGTATTCCACAAAAAGTTTTACATTAAGTGCAAATAATCTATTTTCTATCTATATTAATAAAATAAAGTATCTGTATGTGAGTATGCGTGTATGTGTTCCCACCAATACCCGTAGTGCATAAAGGTCCGTGAGGCTCTCGCATGATGCACCTCGAAATCCGATTTTCGAAATTGAAAATGGCCGCCGAAATATGCTCGAAATCGAAAATGCTCACCCAAATATTTGTCAATTGTATTCCGATTTCCATGAAAACTGGTATCTGGGGGTTTTTAAGGTTGCAAAAAACAAATTTGTGATCAGAATTATTAAATTTGGAATTGCGGGGCCAATAAGGCGGACGAATTTTGCCAAATAAGTGCCAGTAATGTAGGTTGGGAAATCGCAAAATTTCGACATCATAGTCCCAGATGGAAGAACATTGACCATAGTGTATCCTGGTCATTTAATAGATGTCGTGAAGTTTGCCACATTCTTAAAGGAGAATGTAAATTTTGGCACCCCCCTCCAATAGCTATGTGTAATACGTCGTGGGATAGATATTTTTGAGCTGAATATAAGTTTCTAAGGCACCAAGTTCAAAATCTTTGTCCGTTCTAGTAATGCAGTCAGAACTGATCAAAGATGGAGTATTTCATATCACCCTGTATAACCTATTTCCATGAATTACGTACCAGTGAACACAGAACTCCTCCACTCTATCTTCGTATAGTTTCGACCGGAGAGGGTCTTTAAAGCACTTCATACAACTGGCTATTGTATGTATGTCTTTAGTCAAATTCCATCCTTACTCGTTAGGGATTTTATGCACCAAAGAACTTTTCCATGAAAAAAGGAGTATTCGTCTTATTTTGTTTTCCTTTTCTTTGTTTCTTTTTGAATTGCAGAACCAAGCTAGATTGTTTTATCCACCAGTTCTAGGCTGTGTTCATCGATAGTCATATTTCTTCCAGTTATAAATCTTCCAGCTATGGACTGTTGCATCACCTTTGTTTTTTCTTCGTTTATTTTAGGCAAGGTCCATTGCCGCTTCTCTTATTTCCCCATAAGTTTCTTTTGGTGCCAAAAGAGACCTTCTCACAATATTTACCAAATAATTATAAAGACTGTGCTTCGCACTTCTCTGGAGCGAGGTTGAAAAACATTGGGGCAGTACATCCCCTTGTCTCAATAGCTTGTCGTGCTTCGAACTATTCTGTTACTGCATTTCGGATCTTTACTTTCGCCAAGGAGTTATTGGTTGCGTATTTGATCAGTCGTAAAAGCTTGACGGGACTTCTAATTTTGACAAGATTTTGTACAGCTTCCATCTTTGGCCGGTTGGAAACTCTACAAATATTTGATATACATATGTATGTATGTCTACATTCCTTTCCCAGATTTTCTATAGGTCTGCTTTAAGGTCAGTAGCTGGTCTGATGTTGACCTGTTTGTCCTAAAACTATCTTGATAAAGCTTTTTGGTATAAGTTCTAATTTTAACTTCTCAAGAATTCTGAAGGTTTTGTAACTGGTGCTGAGGAGGGAGATATCTCTCTAGCCTTTACAAGCTAGCTTGTTTCCTTTCTTGTATATGGATAAAAATCGCTTTCGTCCGTCCTTTGGTATAACCTCTTCCACCCAGATGTTGTATAGAAGTTCGTGTAAGGTTCTTAAAAGCTGCTGTCTTCCTTCGTTTAGTAACTCAGCTGCGATTCCACCGAGCTTTCCGCACCTCATCCAGTGTTTGTGGTTCTATTGAAACATTATCTTGAGAAATTAGAATGTCAACGACACTGAATGCTCGTTGAATTCAATAAGTTTTGAACAGATTCTCTCCATCTTTATTTGTTCTTATGAGGGTCGGCTAATAGGTTCTCATCTATTTCTTTCCGTTATTGGCTGAAACTTATTGCTAATCTGGGGTATTCCTTTGTCCGCCTGTCTAATTTTCCTTTCATCGAAGTTTTCCTGTACCTGTAGGATCAATCCTCCTATTTAGATATTCTTGCTTCTTTCTGCACACCTTGTCTGTAGATTTTCTTTTTAGCTTAATATCTTCCATCATTGTTCTTTTAGGCCTTTGATGTACTCCAGGTGGTTTTGGTTATTTTGGTTATTGACTGGTTCCTCTATATCCAAGTCACTTGAGATGGAGAAAGTGGCCTTTCATTTGAATTACGATTTTTAGTACAGGGACCTATAGGAGAAGTTCTAAGCTGAGTTTAGGCCTCTGTGTTGAAAGTGGTAATACGACTGAAAAGTCACTTTCTTCAGCTAAAACGACTTGTTACGACACACCGTATACAGTGCAGTATTTGGTTTGGGACTCTAAAGGCTCTATTATCTCTTCCCTTTCTTCATTCTACGATACACTTCTGGTGATTCTGGTTACTTTCTTCAATCTATAACCCAATCAGTTCTAGTCTGTCTGAGAGCCCAGCGTGGTGTCTTTTCTGCTGCTTTTAATTGTGGGCCATTTGTCATTGATGTTGAACTGCTCTCCTAATCCTTCTCTCAAATCTTGTACGACAGCATCTTGGTAAACATCTTATTTCTTCAAGATTTGCTTATCTATGTCGTATTTTTGTTGTTCTAAATTTCACGTTTCTAGTAGTCAAAACTATATGCGAAACGTGCATATTCTGTTAATAACTGACTTAAGCGCAGAATTAGTTATTTCTTTCCTTTTTCCACAATCAATGCTAGAGAAACCTCTCTTCTTCCGTTCTGTGATCAATTGTGGATACCGTCTGGGTTCTGAGATCAGTGAATCAATTAAATTTATTGAAATATTTAGAAACAACCAGCATGCCGATAGATGTCCTCGCTAAGCATAAAAAATTTGGAAATGAAACAAAAAATTTTTCGCAGAGAAATATCTTATATGAGGGGAAGTGTTGTGCCTTTTTTAGAGTAATTGTGATAACATGGTTTTTGGTTTAGGCCTGTTTGTGTATAGTGTATAAATGTGTCAAAGAGTTAAAATGAGGGGCTCAGCGTCTCCTTGTCATGCAGCTCCTAGATCTCCCTTAACGAGCTAAGCGTACATCGCATTATGACGTCGCGGCCATGGCCTAGACCTCTTAGTTTTTTGCTCAAAGCTTATATTATTACCTCTGCACACTGACATATAGAATGGACTGCTTATGAGGAATTTTTCATGGCACCAATTTGTTCCATAGGCTACAAACCTTTTTTCACTCCATGTAAACACCGGAATCACTTTTGAAATTTACATTTTTTTAAATACGTACTTAAAACATTAAAACAACACAAATATTTTGTTTAAAAAAATTAATAAACACTATTTTCACTTTTTCACCTTTTAAAATGCTTTTTTTTCATTAATTTGCAAATTTTATGTGTATCTGATTTAAGTTCTTAACGCCTGTTTTAGCAACTGACATTCTATATTTCAAAATCCGGGGGTCTATGGGGAAAAGAGCAAAAGATATAAACATCACTATACCCGTCTATTTTTTTCTAATTGATTTAACCTGATTTTATTTCTGTCAGTCTGATTTTACTTCTGAGTGCTTCTGTCAGTTTGGGGGCTTATGGATGAGCGAGTCGACTATACCTTTTTGGTGCCATCGGTTTGTATGGGAATAATTGCTGATGAGCAGTCCATTATTATATGTCAGTGCCTCTGCATCATATCTTTAATAAATTTTGTCGTGCGCTCTTGTCTTTTATGCCATAGTATGCTCTTTCACCATTTTTTAAATAAATTAAGCACAAATTCCTCTCCCTTTGCATTCTTACGAATTTTAAATATTTGTATTTTTGAAACTACCTTTCGATTTTTTTCGTGTGTCAACCTTCAAAACTTATTAAGATAAATAAAAATGATCATAAAGGATAATATCATTGCTGTACTGTGTCACCAGTATATCTCCATTTATTTATTTATAATAAGTATAGGCTATCATGTGATAAGGCTATATCATGTCCAAGAATCCTAATCTTATTTCTAATCTCACGGCTAACAGGTAATATTAGTTGTTAAAGGTTGTTGGTATTATCTGCAAGTGTTTACTGTAAAGATTATTGCTGCACCTTAAAATTTAGTTAATATATTTTATTTGTTTTAGTGATTATTTTAATGGATGACATTGGTGGAGTTTTTTTCGAGAAGAAGTTAACACACTGTAGTGAGGAGAAGGGGTAGATGTAGGGCATGTTTTTAATGTCAAGTAGTGTGTTTTGTCTGTGTATCCTTTTAGTCTCAGCGTCAATACTATAAACCACGAAACCAGCAGAGATCAGTGAATAGTAATCAGTATATACGGAATAAACAAGACGACGGACCAGAGAATAATTTAATTATGTGCTGAGACAAATCAAAGAAGCCATCATGAAACTTAAAAATAGGAAAACAGAACGCCCAGACGGAGTTCCAGCTGATATGTTCATAGCCAACATTGCAGTAATATCAGAGTTATTACATCCTACTTTAGAGCAGATAGGTATGGAACGAAGAAAGATTGTCAAATAAATAGAACGAAGCAATCAAAATTAATTTGCCAATAAAAGATGTCTAAAAGAAAGCGGAAATTGGAGAGGTGTTACCATACAAAATAATGGTAACTAACAAAAATACTGCTCTCCAAGGCTCTTTGTAGAAAGGAAGATAAAATATATAATATAAGAGAACTTTTCGTATATTTCGAGCGAGCATGCAATCTATAGGGAAAGACAATATAGACAATCTATAGGGAAGCTTGAAAAAACAACATAAAGTACCAACAAAATTATTCAAAATGATCATGATCATGCGATGAAGCAGAGCCCAAGCTCTAAGATTCTAAAATCTTTCATAATGCCTAACTAACTGATGCAATAACGACACCTGAAGGGAAATAAGGTTGCCCCTTTTACCATTATCTACATTATTGTACTTGACGAAAGAGTGAAGAAAGTCCGCAGAGAAGCAAGAGGAATCCGATGGGGAATAGTAAAACCGATAGAAGATCGCGAACAGGCATATAACACAATTCTAGCTTATTCAAGAGAAGACATGCAAACAAAAATAGAGGATAGAGATTCGTGCGTTCGAATCAGGTCTAAAAATAAATGCACAGAAATCAAAATCAATTAATAATACTAACATAATATAGATAGTATTTGTATAATAGAAGACCCGCAGGAGTTCAATTACCTAATTAGTATCTATAACTAATCAAGAAGGAGGTGCAAGGAGAGATAGTGTGAGTTCAGTAACGTCAAAAACTGCAGTAGCTATGCGGCAATACTGCAGTGGAACTTGCGGCGAATTTGGAGACTCAGTCCGAGCCGTGTAAATGCAGCTCAAAGCAACTTCAATTTTTATTTGACGTTTCTGGACACGTGATCGTATACAAAAAGCAGCAGACAGTGTTTTAAAGAAATAGTGTAGTGTTTTTCAATCATTAATTATGCATTTATGTGCCACTGAAATGAGCAACTCTAATAATTCTAATTTTAAAACTTAAATAAATAAAACAAAGTTAGAAGAACATTATTATATTTCTTATACCATCTCCCCATAACGCGGTTTTTCCTCTTTCGGCTAATAAATTGCACTTCAAGTTTTATTCTAGTCTGCTAGTATTAACTAATAATTTCATTTCTGAATTCGACCAGTCCTTTTGGGTTTTATAACGAAAAACCTTTAAGTTATAATAAAACTACAGTATGTATTTAATAAAATTAAACTTACTCTGAAAAGTCTACCTGATGATCCGTTTTTACAATCAACAAAAGCAGCGGCACTTTTTATACTGCGCTATATGCACAACTTTGCTGCAGGGTGACGTTTTTACTGCAGTTCCGAACTCTTGACCTGCTGAGCTGCAGAACTTTCTGCAACTCGCAGACGTTTTAGGACCTCTGAATTGCAGTATAACCGCAGTTTGACGTTTTCGATCTCGCCCATAACCCTTTTTTTCCTGTATGCCCATCCCTTACGTAGGATTAAAATAACTGGAGATTTATTCAAAAGATTATGGAAAGTGTGTAAATCGCCACAACTATCTAGAAATGTAAAGTTGAATATTTGCAACTGCTACCTGTATATCACCATACTACTCTATGGCTGTGAAACCTGGCCCATAAACCAAGCGGATACCCATTACATGTCAAATTTTCGAAAATAACAAACAGAATTATGGAACTAGGAACAGAACAAGAACTAATTATAGGATAGTGCAGACCCTACGAAAATAACATAATACCTTAACAGAAAGAACCCTTGAATGGAATCTACAAGGAAGTAGAGATTCTGGTAGACCGAAAAATACCTGGAAAAGAACACTAATGAAAGAAATCGAAAAATTTGACAAAACCTAGATTGAAACCAAGACAATAGCTCAAAAAAAAGTTTGTTGGAGAAAGTTTGTATAAGTTCTATGGATAATAACAGTCAGTTTTCAAGTTAAAAAATTATTTGGAGCTTTTAAAAACCAGGTTAAAATATTATTTGATTGATAATAGTTAATCATATGTCAAGGAGGCTAATGCAGTATAATCTAACGTATTTTGAACGAAATTAAGTAATGAACAATTAAATCCAGCAACATATAATCACTTGCTTTTATTTCATTTATCGCCAAACATATTGTATGTACATATGTATAAAAACCCTGCGAAAAAAACACCCCTCAATTTCTAGTCCTGCGACTGCACATCAATTAAGTTCACCTTACCTCAATAAAAATCCCATATTTCCATTAATAATTCCATTAGTTCCAACATACGGAATAGTGAGTAATTGCCTGTTAATATTTTCGACAATTCCATCCCCTGTAAAATATATGGCAGCTAGCCCAAGACCTTGCCGTTCATACATCGCCATCCATACATACGTAAGAAGGCGAAATTCATAATTAATATGATCAAATAAAGAAACTGTCAAACACAATATGATAATTCGTCAAAGCCTGTGCAGAGTCCGCTAGTGTACGGCGGGCCCATTGTAGGAGAGAAAACAGCGGCAGAAAGCACATTTTTAAAAAATGATCTTATAAATCTGACATCATAATAAGCCATTAATCAGGCATTAAACATTCCGAACACAATAAGAGACGTTTATTCACATTTCGCCTCTTAAATCACACCCGACCCAGCAGAGCCCAGACCCAGACTCAGAAATGAGCATTTCGCGCACCAACAGGGCCCCGCAGCAGACCCTTGCCGGCTAGCGGAGGGCTTCCAGGGATGAAGGAGAGACCCTTCGGCACTCGGGCCTCCGGTGTGGTGTCAGGTGTGGCACGGTGACAACTACCCCCGCAAATGACACTTTTCAAACTTCTGTCGTGGATTTTAGCGTCGCTTAATGGTCAAGTCCCGGGGATGATTGGATTTCATAAGACATCGCCACTTCATTGAACGCGAAGCGGAAATGTGCAATTGAAAACTCGCAGGTGGAAAATTCAAAAACTGTCACACTACCTGTGCGCGGCTGTGCCCGAAAACAATCGAAAAAAGCGAGAAGTCTTACAGTTATTTACCCATCAGCGAGCCCCAGGCAGCTATTTACTCGCCAGCCTGATCCAATACCATCGCAGGCACAGGTTAACCAATACAACCACCACCCGGCCGACGCATACTCAGATCGAGTAAATAACCCTGAACGCACACCACTGCGCCTTAGGTAAAGCGATCCGAATGGTAGAAAATAGCCGAGACAACTAGATCGCTGCACCAGTATAGTTGGACCGCTCGCATTACGGAAGTTTTTCGGGTGCCATTACGAAATGGGTGCTTTCTTAGTTAGGCTCCGCCCACGCGCTTTAACTATAGTTGATTGACTTCAAATATGGCTACCATTGTTCGGGGCTTTTTGGTGCTTCTGAAATTGAAATTGAAAATGTTTCTTAGGGTTTTGCTGGAAATTTTAGGATTTCTCGAATTTAAGTTTTTGTAATTTTCTTGATTAAAGTTTGTTTTGGCGATTTTTTAATTTTGGGTTAGAATATTTTGAGTTAATTTGCAAGCTGGACAGGGGTAGTGCTCTACACTCGCAAACCGATTTAAATTTTGATTCGATAAGTGAATTGCTAAATTTATTTGCGGTTATTTTGAAACTAAACAAAATATGTATACTAATAAAAACGGCACAAAAATTGAGCTTTTTAAGTTTCTTCTAAAATTATTAAATGAAAAAATGTTTAACTTATTTAAGTGAATGGATTTGTGATCGCTTACCGTAAGCTAAACTAGCTGCTAGATTTTAATTCTAAACATTTAGAATTAAACCTTTATACCTCAGATTAGGGCCTGGTTCAACTAGGATATTCCGTCTCATTGTAGAAAATCAATTTACCTGTTTGCTTTTGTTATTTTCCCGACGGTAGTTTCACAATAATTTTTTTCCATTTCCCCGACGGTAGTTTTATCGAATGCCAATTTTTATGATTTTTACTAGTTTTTGTAAAAAGAAAGTCTTTTTGCTACATAATGTATGTTTCCAGGAATTTTTAATACTACATTTCATTTAGGAGATTGGTAAGATTTTCCGATGTTTTCGGTAAAAATATAAAAATGATATTAAAAATATCCCTTTAAAAAATCTCGCTTATTTAAGTTATTAACATTGTGTTTTAACAGATATATGTAGTTATTGCCAGTGAAATTTGCTACGTATAGTATATTTTTTCTTTGTAAAAAATTTCGAATTAAAGTTGTATTTTAATTTGTACGTAACCACACCTGAGTGGTTATTCTGTAACTATAAGAAAATGAAAACGTGAAAATTCATTTAACTCTCATTCGCATGGGGTCTTCTCATTATGAGTTCTTATTTTTGTCAGCAAAGCGATTCTGTATCCTAAAGTGAGATATTCCAATGACAAATGAGCTGAATATATGGCCCCTGTACTGCAAGTCGAATCGTGAATCATGACAAGTTTTTTGAGTTGAAGAAAGCGACGTTTTAGTCGAATTTCGACTTTCAACATAGCGGGCTAAACTCGAATTTAGCACTTCCACTCTAGGCCTGCTGAAAATCCTAATTCGATTTGAACGTAACTTTCTTCAACTCAAAAAACTTGTCACGAATCACGACTCGACTTTCAGCACAGGGGCCTATGTATGTAGTTCACATTAGAAATTCTCACTTGTATAAACGTCAAACGTAGGGTTTTATGTCATATTTTGTACCTAATTATTCGATTGGCATACCCTGTAGGTAATCCGGAGGCTACATGTGCGTTTTTTATTGCATAAGTTTTGGATTTAGCCAATCAAAACATGCGATTGCTGCAATTAAAAAACGCATGAGCGCAAACTCATTCGGCAACTCATAAGATAATACGTTTGCGATAATTTTGACATTTGCTCTTAAAAATGGATGAATTAATTATTTTATATAGGCAAAACGAATGCCTCTGGAATGATGGAAATAAAGTATTTAAACACACCTATTTAAAAAATAATTCGAGATAAATATTTCAAAAGAATTTAACGCATACCTACATACATGTCGTTAAAAAAAATTAGAAATTTACGGAATTCACAGGTCGCGGAAAAAAGAAAAATTGATGGAAGCAAGAAATCTGGGGCTGGAATGATGAAATTTATCAATCCAACTTGTTTTAATTTAATGAATTGAAGTTTTGAGATTGCACTATAGTCTCTCTCAGAAGTATGAGCAATGCAAATGTGGTAAGTCTAAAAGAATAATGGATATGGTTACTCAGAGGTGGTATTTTACTTTATTTTTTAACTTTGTAAAATCTATATAAGTAAATCAAAATTCCTGGTCTAAATTTTTATAAATATTCATTATCTGATGGCGAAGAAATCTTACAAAAAATGCTTATTAACATAGACACTAATTTAGACAATATATTTTCGGATGATAGTTTCTCGGAAGAAAATGTTAACTCAATAGAAGTATCAAGAAAACCTACTGTCCAAACTTCTAAGTAACCCAAAAGTAAAAGGAGCAGTGGTCCAAAACAATCAGTTCCAGCACAAAACAAATATGAAACTACTTTACAAAAAGTAATCACTGTGGCGACTCAGCCTGAAAAAGCAAATTTATTTTCTATGTTTGAAAAAGTCATTGCATTACAATTAGAAAATTTGCGTTATATTAATGCATTAGAAGCAATGCAATAAATGAAAACAATAATGCTTAGCCACACAAAAAAGCCATTTCAAAAGAACTTGAAAAAGAGAGCGTTCAAGTTCTTTCTAATGAAATTTTGGTCCCTGCACCGCCAACGTCTCTTCTTTTGGAAAAAGAAATGTTTAATTCAATTCTGCATAGCGAAGAAGAAGACTTATTTATAAGACAAAACACCAAATTATTAATTATTACAAAATGGTTTTATTTATTTTTATCAACTGAAACGGTACATTTCCTTTGTTCACGCAATATGTTGCTAATGCTTTTCTAACATTTATTGTCTTTGTGTTCCTTTTGTTGATTCAGTTCAAATTTGTGAAAGTTTGAGGCAATTCTTTGTCAGCATCAATGTCTGTTTTTGTAGGTATGTTTTGGGTTAACCAATTATGAAGGAACATTTAATTATCCAGTTGCATGTATCTGGGAGAACTTCAATTTGATATCCTAGGCTTGCTAAACGACCAAAAGACATTTCGACCGTCATTCTTGTACGCCTTAAGGCCGCCGCATCCGCACCGTGTCCGCGTGAAACTAAACTCATGTAATTTGACGAGGTGCGGACACGGAAATCTGAGGACTGACTGGTAATATTGTATTTGTTTACTTTCTCTCCGTGTGTCGTCCAAAACACGGTGCGGATGCGGTGCGGACCCAGTGCGGATATGTGTGTCCCGGCCTTTATTCGATAATCTGTTCCATTGCAGATAAATTTAAAGTTTTATTATAAGGTTTCATTGTATTACTTTCTAATGCGAAAGCATCATCCCCTATAAAGAAATATGGAGTATTAAATTCTTGTTCTAAGAGAGGAGTAGGTACCAGAATTTCAGCTCATTGGTTTTTAGAACCTTGTAAAATAATTTTTTTTAAATACTGCACTGTCATTTGACTTCTTGTTGGTACCTACGTAAATAAAAATAAAGCGTCAATGCGCATTTACCACTGCTAGAAGAATGAGACTAAAGAAATCCTTGTAATTATAAAATAATGATCCAGAATTTGCAGGAGCCTTTATCCGAATGTGTTTTTCGTCCACACAACCAAGAACATGTGGGAAACTCCATATCTGGTTGAAATCATTAGCAATTGCTTGTCATTCCTCTTCAGATGTTGGCATCTATACAATATTTTATGATAAGCTCGAAAAATTACTCTTAAAACCTACTTTTAAATAAAGTGGTTGAAGCGCTTCGTAAACTGCTTTCCAAACTTCAGGGACAAAGCAGCTGAAATTTTTCTGCAAAGTCTACTTAAGAATTCTAATGAACGAAATGAATCACCAGAAGCAATATATTGAAGTTTTATAGCCAGGCGCACCTTCGAAGATATAGCGGACCTCATTGCTGTGTCGTCCTTAGGTATTTTCGATTCAATCTATATATGTATGCGAGCAAAATGAACTACAATTTTTGTTGCATCAAGAAAGTAAAAATGTATATTACCATGGACAAAAAACTTTCAAACTGAGAGTGTGATAAACGGCAAAAATGATTGGAATCATTGCTTCCTTCCCATAACAAATCTTTAAGAAGATTTGCTTCAACGTCATATTTGAATCGCTTCATAAGAAAAGGATTTACCCTATATGCGCGACGACTTTTTTTCACCTCCTGCATTTCCTTTTTTTCGATTTCACGTATGCCAGTGTTAGCCAGAACCGCCACACATTGTTTTCTGCTCAAAGCCGTTTTACAATTGAAAACTCATGCGTTTACTTTCCCAACAACCAGAAAAAACGCATGCATATGATATACCTTATGCGATTAAAAAACGCTCGTGTAGACATGGGGTAATTTGTATTTTTATAGCAAAGAAGAAGACGTCAAATGGAGCAATTATAATTGGGTTTACATTCAAAATTCATGGTTTTTGAAAATTAAAAATATTCACACCTCACTGAGAACGCGCAATACAATGTTTAAGAATTGTACGTTCAACGGTTGTTGAAATAAACTGTTATTATTTGAAAATGATAAAGTTCTCACATTTCTCACTAGAAAAATTGTGGTCAGAAAGCCTTTTACACTATGAAATAATCTGACAGGTAAACTCACGTTCTCATTGTTCCAGAATCGCATTTATTGAAATTCTCACTGAAAAGACTTTTTACTGGACTTCTCACGACATACAAAAGTTCCGACTCAGGGCTCAGCGTCATCTCCTACAACATCCTCCCTGCTCCTCATAACCCCAAACCTATTCGCTCGTACTAAGTTTACTACTATTGCTCCATGACGTGACCAATGACATGGCGGACTGATAGTCTGTCACATAAGAAAGTCCCTTTGACAATATTCGAATAGAGAACTACATACATATATTCTCTCAATTAAAATCATATAACATTATTACACTGTTAGTAATTCGTTTGAAATTTTTAGCTCATTGCATTTGATAGTCTTGGCTTAAAGCCAATTAAAGTTTGCCTCTAGGTCTTGTTACAGAATCAATGCAATATTTTTCATTGCTAATATACAAAAGGAGATAAAAGAAGTTAAACTTAAGTTTTATTTTAAACAAATTGTAAATTAAATTTGTTGAACAAGTTTTTTTTTTATAAAAATAAAATGGAAAAGTTTATACAACTCATAAAAATGTCTTCCTTTTGGTCTTTCTATTGGAAATATCGTAAATTTGAACATGATATAATATGGTCGTGTTTTGTATGAATCCAAATTTAGTAAAATCCAAATTGAATCGCACACAGATATTTTTAAAATTTTTGTAAGCCGTTGTCCAAGCAAACCCTCTGCGGTTTATTGTTCTGTAAACGATGGATGACGCTTATTCCATACAAATATTGCAAAATATACGTCAATTATTCTGGAAACCCGTCGGTAATTACTATGGGCAGTTACGCAAAAAACATTGAAAGTGTAAAAAACCCGGTATTGAATCGTTGGCAAAAATATCTATCATTGATAGTTATATAAGATTCAATAAGATTGCGGATCCAGGAGTCCCTCGAACAGTGCAACCTACACAGCTTACAGTCTTATTGTGCCTCAGGTCACATTAGGTGTTTGGAATTGGCCTCTAGTGAGGCTGGAATCAAGTATCCTTTCTAGTACTAGCAAAAGATGACCGAGGTAGGCGTTAGTCTTGGTTCGCAGCTGCATACGATAAGTGCTCTGCTATTTTAGGAGCTGTTAGATTGAAGTACCCGGTTTTTTTGTTGCTTTGGTGGTGTCTATGGTCCGGTCTCTATTTCAGAATAACAGAGATCTTCCTAGTGAGGACCTTGAGCACATAAATGTAATTCCAGGCAGTTTTTGATTTAGCCTTAAAGACACTAAGGTGCCATGGCGTTCTGAATGGATACTGGTTGTATATTCTTTATGCTTCTGGAGAAACACACTTCGGTGCATTGAAAATCGGGTTTAAGGATATAGCTGTTGAGCCTGAAATGCTAAAGCAGGCAATACATTGAAGTTTGTTTAGCTATGCTTCCGCGCCGTTTTAGTTTTGTTTTACCCCTTATTGGATTTAAGCATGGCCGTATAAAGCCAGTGCATATCCTTCGCTTTAATTTCCCAGATTTTTCCAGGATATTCGCACTCTTACTTATTTTAGTGAGATGAGAGTTGCAGATGAACTTGCTATCTAGTTTTACAGCTATACTGCAAACCCAAGTGTGTGAATTTAAAACGTATTTCTCGTGTTAAATCATGTAGTCACTTTTTACGCGTGTAAAACGTATGTTTTTAACACGCGAAAAGCGTGTGTTTTAAATACACCAAAAATGTATTACTATGAAGCTTTTGTGAGTAAAGATTTTTAGCCTCTTTTTGCAGGGAGTAAACCTAGAAAAATCGTCAGCGTAATGTCTTCTCTCGCCGCCTTTCTGTTACTGACTGACTGTAAAAAAGGTTGTGTTGTGAAGCTCTCTGATGAGCGTGGCTCCTGATATATTGGAGGATGTGTGTAGGAGCCGAAGTTTGTGAAATGATGCATAATGTTTAATTTTCACACTTCTACACACGTAAAACGATAAAACTTTACAATTTCTTTAGCGTGTAGAAAATATTACACGCTACTTGTGTCTGATTTTTGCACGCATGTCTTTTTATCCGCATTATTTTAACACGGCTTGTTCCTAAACTGCATTATTTTAACACGGTTAACCGAATTTACACGCTTATGAAGTGTGCAGTGTGTTAATTTCACACGGATAAAATTTTCTGAGGTTTGCAGTGTAGGCATTCCACTTCACTTATGAACTCTAAAGTCACAACATTCAAGGTTTGTGCTATTATTTTCAGCATCCGTAACCTAGTAAATCTAAATATTGTTTCGTCGTTGTTAATGCTGAGTTTTTTACTGATCCACCAGTGAGCTCAGACTGGGGCCGTTAGTCATGCATGCCCCCATGTCATTATAACTGCCTTAATGTCCAATCCTGACGAGGTTAATTTCTCAAAAAATTCAATAATGGCAATAGACGGTTTGAAATATGAAGTTGCTTGACGCTTTGTTTTAGAAAGAAACTCCATTGCTAAGAACGAATATTATTCATTCATAACATGTGGCCAAACAATAATTGTATTACAATTGAAAGAAAGATCGTCTCTCTGTAAAAATCTATAACCAACCAATTGCCACATTCTCTGTAATTTCTTAATCACCAATTAAGTTTTTATCAATTATTTCGTTGGCGCGAACACTATACATCAAATAATGAAGTTCTTAATAGGATTCAAGTATAGGAATAGCGTGTAAAGGCTACGCTTTGATGAAATGCTTCTTTTATGTTGTTAAAAATGTGTAACAAAATTATAGTAGGTATTTTTACAAATAAAACCATATTTGTTTGAATGTTCCTACATTTCTGCAGAGTCGTAGAAAATTTGGGCATTTCCTTTAATAATAATAACATCACTTTCATTTTTTTACTTTATTATATTAAACTAGTGGGATGTTGTGCCTAGAGACTAGCCACTAATTACGCTTTTTCATGGTATTCTTTCTGTTGAATAACACTTCAGATTGGATGACAATATATTAAGTGGAGATTGATCCGCACTCACTTCCGACCCGCCGGATCTGGGAATCGAGGCCACTGCCCAAAACAATTACTCAAAAATTATGGAAAAACAAAATAATATGGCCTCGATTCCCAGATCCGACGGCGCGGAAGTGAGTGCGGATTTGACACTTTGCGATTCTCAAATTCGCAGTCGCGGATTTAATTAAATCAAAAATTCGGAGTAAAGACTCACACGCTAATGAAATACCCGATGTCGGATTATCTTAGGCGCATTTGTGGTTTCAAATCCTCAGAAAATTTGTTGCGGATCACACTTTTAAAGCACGGAAAATGTCAAAGAGAGATTCGCGGTTGCAGATTTGAGAATCGCAAAGTCTCAAATCCGCACTCACTTCCGACCCACTGGATCTGGGAATCGAGGCCAATAAATCGAAAGTGTCAAATTGAAAAAAAAAAAAAAAAAAAACAAAACACATCACACATGTAAACACTATATAATTATGTAAAACGAATCTAAAAAATTTTCTATGGATTGGAGGCAAATCTAAAATCACTTTGCACAGCAGAATTAGGTGTATTATTTTACTTAAACATACATTATTGTTAAAAATTCAGCTTACCGCGCCTTTTGTATTTATTTACACTTCAATTTAACTTTATTTTTTATTTTTAAAGAAAATATTATCATGCACGCACTTCACTTTTCTTTAAATGTAGAACATCTACTGAAAAACACAGGCACCTGTTTATCCATAGCATATATGCACGTGCACGCACACAAGTACCCCCACTTCGCAAGAGACCAACACCAATAATTACCCGCCAAAAATATGAAAGAATTGATATATTTTAATTGCACCCCATCTATGACAAAGAATAGTAAACACCATCTATGGCAATATTACATTACTCTTCGTTTTACCTATGATTATCAATTTCCATAAAATATACAAAATACATTTCATAAATAATAGAAAATCTGTTGTCATAAATCAGTTGTTTACTTCCTTCTAAAGTTTATACATATCTTGCATTGGAATGTACCTTTTTATGAAAGCATGAATAAATAGGTTTATTGCCACATTCCTACGAGTTAGAGTTTGGAGTAATGGGTTGGTGCTAGCTCGGGGTGCGACAGGACCCGGGTTCGATACTGGTGATGGCCGCGTACTATTTTTTTTTTTAAGTTATGATGATTTTGGTAGTGTTTGTTAAATACTTTGTTAAGTTTTAGATTACGCAAAGTCTCACAACTTATAACCTACATAAGCCTTTAACAAAAACTTTGCAAGATTAATTATATATAGCGTTGGTCAGTGTAATACTTATGAATCTCCATGGCCAAACTAGGATACAGCATTATGACAATAATTAAATCAATGCAACGTGAAATAAAAGTTTTAGTTAAAAACGGATTTGGCTTATTTAGCTTATTATAGATTGAGTTATAGCTCACAATTGAATATGTCCCAAAGGTTTTAATTAGTCGCCGCTTTGAGATTTTATCATCAACGCAGGCTTAGTTTATTATACTACAATAAATCATCATAACTAAAAAAGCTAAAAAAAAGTACTTAAAAAATTCATCAAGAATCGAACCTGGTCCTTTCGCACCCCGATCTAGCGCCTTCCCATTACTCCAAACTCTAACTTGTAGTAATGTGGCAATAAACCTATTTATTCATGCTTTCATAAAAAGGTACATTCCAATGCAAGATATGTATAAACTTTAGAAGGAAGTAAACAACTGATTTATGACAACAGATTTTCTATTATTTATGAAATGTATTTTGTATATTTTATGGAAATTGATAATCATAGGTAAAACGAAGAGTAATGTAATATTGCCATAGATGGTGTTCATTATTCTTTGTCATAGATGGGGTGCAATTAAAATATATCAATTCTCTCAAATTCTTGGCGGGCAATTATTGTATAATTCTTTCAGCAGCATCTCCATGAAAGATGCGTTAGTTTTTCGAGTTATTTGTTTGAATATTTTCGCAATTCTTCACAATCTTCACTTAATATATTGTCATCCAGACTGAAGTGTTATTCAATAGAAAGAATACCACGAAAAAGCGTAATTAGTGGCTAGTCTCTAGGCACAACATCCCACTTTTGTTTTGTTATTCTGAAGAGATACATACAAATTTAGTTAATAAAAACTTAAAAATATGTTTTTAAACAAAGGGCTGCAAAATTTTTTAGATATGGGGCAAATCGTTTGTAAAATTTTTGTAAAATATTAAAAATTCTGAGAAAAATCACTTCCTTATATTCATGGACTATAAGGACGGTCTTAAATACATCGTTCGTGAAATTTATAAATTTTCATTCATTTCAGTAAGCGTTTATATGCCCTGGTAAAAATTAGATATCTACTTTTCGTTTTAAACCTACCAAATGTTTCGTTTAAATCATACATATTTTTTGTGACAAATCCACAGCGAAGTTCGATAAAATTAAATTTTTGTTTTGGTCTACAGCACCACCTACATGACTAAAAACTATAATAAAATGAACAGCATATAAAATATGCATATAAACAAATAAATACTTTATATTATTTCCGCGAAATTTCTTAATGATTTATAAAGCCGCCGAAGAGCCATAAAACCTCAAGAAAATGATTTTTTTGCACTTCTAATTAAATAAATGTTTATGTTCTCCTGAGTATCATTATTAAATAATATAATTTTTAGTGAGAAATAGAATTAAAACATGTTACACCGAAGTAAAAAAAAATTTTTATTTCACCATTTTGCGGTCGGGGATTGAACTTGGTTCGCCTGGGATAGGACTCCAGCGCCTTACCTCTAGGCTACCGATATTTTATTAGAAATCTCTTTTTTGTTGTTTAAATATACTTCTGGTTGATTGTGACAAATCCACAGCGAAGTTCGATAAAATTGAATTTTTGTTTTGGTCTACAGCACCACCTACATAACTATAAACTATAATAAAATGAACAGCATATAAAATATGCATATAAACAAATAAATACTTTATATTATTTCCGCGAAATTTCTTAATGATTTATAAAGCCGCCGAAGAGCCATAAAAACTCAAGAAAATGATTTTTTTGCACTTTTAATTAAATAAATGTTTATGTTCTCCTGAGTATCATTATTAAATAATATAATTTAGTGAGAAATAGAATTAAAACATGTTACACCGAAGTAAAAAAAAAAATTATTTCACCATTTTGCGGTCGGGGATTGAACTTGGTTCGCCTGGGATAGGACCCAAGACCCTTACCTCTAGGCTACCGATAAATGAACTTTATTAGAAATCTCTTTTTTGTTGTTAAATATACTTTTGTTGTTAAATATACTTCTGGTTGAAATTTCCAGACCATTTTCTCAGTTTTTGGTCTTTTGACCAAGAGCTACATTTTGAGATATTTCCCAAGTCTGTATCTGCAGTACTTTCAGAGATGAAAGTAGGCTTCAGACGGACAGACGGACAGACGGACAGACGGACAGACGGACAGACGGACAGAGCCTCTGTATAAGCTTTTTTTTTGAAAAAGCTAAAACTGTCACTCAATATTACGCAAAATTAATTGGTGTTTAAAATTATTTCATTCAAAGATCATCCTTCCAAAGTTAGGCTCTCACTTGATTCTCCTTCGATTCCTTGCATGTTTGTTTACGTATGCGTTCCTCTTCAGCAAACAGGAAATAGGTTAGCTAAGTTTTCTAAGAGGCTTCTCTAAGTTAGTCCAGTAGTAAAACCTGTTGTTTTAACATAGAAAAACTACAACGAAAGATTATTGTGAAGTGAAAGCGTTAAGTATAAAACATTATAGCCATGTAGATATACATATGTATATGTTTGTTGAATCACAGTTATCGACCTGCAAAGTGAATGAAACAATTATATATAAATGTCACTCCTGTTCCATCTTTCGAGTTCAATGTGATTTAAGGTTTATGGGATATGAAAAATTAGAAGAAAAAAAACATTTTATGCAGTACCATATGAGAATATAAAGGGCTTTCATCAACTTTTCATATCTTACTTTGATCAAATTTCAAAATACTTATATTTCCTCAGTAGTATAAATAATCCCATATTTCGTATGCTGCCATAAATCTTTGTATATTTAAGTAGCAGACAACTTATAATTTCTTATATTTTGTCTTATATGTAGTTGCGTGCAAACTGTGCATCTAAAACTTATACTATTTGGTATCTGTTTTTACAAATCAAGTACTTTAAATATAAGATGATATTTGCGAATACTAACTAACTGAACTGTCGAAATCCTTCCCTACTTGATGTTCTATCTGATACTTCGACTCCTGCAGTGTTAAAGTTCAATCAAATATCCCCTCCGAGCTTTCTTGATCACGATATATTGTTCCCCTCCTTTCTCCTTTCATCATCCGCCCCTCCATTTTCATATAGTGACTACAGCAACATCAATTTAGATCAGCTTTCTGAATACGCTTCTCCTTTGCCTTGGGGTGATATCTACAACACAACTTGGGTTGACACTATGGTCGATCTCTTGATCTCCTTTATTCAACTTATTTTTGATCAGTGTGTCTTCATAGTCACAAGAAGATGCAGCCCGTCTGCACCAAGATCCTTGGTTTTCTGGTAAAGTCCGCGACCTAATAACACAGCGCCAGTATATACACAGACGTTATCGTAGGACTAGGATCCCCAGTCACTTTGATGAATACAAGAAGCTGCACAACCTCATCAACAACCTAGGGGGCCTCGGTAGTCTAGGGGTAAGGCGCCTGACTGCTATCCCAGAGGTCCCGGGTTCGAATCCCGGCCAGCCCCACGGTCCTTCGCCTTTTCCACTTTCCCACCTACATAACTTTCTTTCTTTCTTCTTCCATCTTTACATTCCTGATTCATTCTGTCATAGCCTTCCTTAGCCCTTCCCCGCTCCACCAAAGCGCATGTCATCGGTCGGTTGATGAGATTCAACTCGTTTCAGGAGGCATAACACTCCAGCGAGTTGTTTCTCGATGACCCGATGTCAAAGTCGCGATAGTAATGGTTGGGAGTATAGTCCATTCAAAACGCGCGTTATGGTGTTCCAAAATAACACCGTTAAGAAAATCGAACCCTAAACGTTTTTGGGGTCGCTGATCACGAAAATCAAGGTCCCGCGGTCCTAAAATTAGGGTGTCACCCCTAAAAATGCAAAAAACACCCCCTTTTAGGGGGTTTTCGCGATTATTTCAATAATAATGAAAACTAATGCGATGAAATGCACTTTTTTTAATATTTATTTGCGAAGGTGGTTGATTTGTACTAAATTAAGGCGAACTTTATGATAAGGGGTAGACCTTCGCAAATAAATACCCCTAAATTGGCGAAAAGTGGCAAAAATTGTAAAAAAAATTGTTTTTCAAGTTTATGTTTCAAATTCGATTGTGGGCGTACTGTCAGGCAAAAATAAATTATTCTCAACCCTTAAGGGGTTAAAACTACCGCTACTATAATAAAAACAACAACAAAATTTTTTTTGGCTTTTTGTTTGAAATTTGGTTCAAAAGGTATTATCAGCAAAAAATTAATTTTTTCAACTCTTAAGGGGGTAAAACTACCCCCGCAATTGTAATTGGAACAAATTGAAATTTATTGTTTTGCATTAAAATTTTATATTTGATGAAATATTATTAAAAAATTTGGAAAATTGTTAACCCTCTTAAAGGAGTTAAACCTTAGGGGTAAATTGAAAAAAAAAAATTTCTTTTCGTAGATTGCAATTTAAATTTTTTTAATGAATTGTTTGAATAAAAATTCTTTTTATTAGAAAATATAAATTGATAAATTTTTTCAAATTTTTTTTATAAGGTGTTTTTATTATAGTAGGGGTAGTTTTAACCCCTTAAGGGTTGAAAATAATTTATTTTTGCCTGACAGTACGCCCACAATCGAATTTGAAGCATAAACGTGAAAAAAAATGTTTACAATTTTTGCCATTTTTGGCCGATTTAGGGGTAGTTTCAACCCTTTAGGACTACCCCTTACCATAAAGTATAAATCAACCACCTTCGCAAATAAATATTAAAAAAAGTGCATTTCATCGCATTAGTTTTGATTATTACTGAAATAATCGCGAAAACCCCCTAAAAAGGGGTGTTTTTTGCATTTTGTTCGATTTTCTTAACGGTGTTATTTTGGAACACCCCCCCCCCCCCCCGCGTTTTGAATGGACTAGTAGGTGGACTAAAAATATCGCGGGAAGGTTGTGGCAGTTCCTTCTTCCCCGACTAGAGCTGCTGTTCGACATTGCACTCTATAAGAAGAAAATAGATTGTCAACAGTATAAAGGGCCTTTCCTGTGACTAGTCTTTCACATAAAAAAAACAATAAGATTAAATCTGCTAAACGTATTATTCCCGAAAGCTTGAGGCTAATGCTTACTAATTCAACTTAGTTTTATTTAGTCTATTTTATTATCCATATTCTAAAAGCAGTCGCAACGCAATCCAAATTGTTTCGTGATCCTCAACTTGAGACAATTTGGTATTCTAATATTTCAGTCACAATGTTGACTGACTGCATAAAATCAGGTCACAAGAGTTCTAGCATATTTTTCAATATAATTTCTCGCAGACTCGACACGCAACCAGCGAGTTTGCTTTATCTCATTACCCGATAACCTTTGATAACCTTTATCCATGCCTGCCTTAGTCCAAAATGGAGTTTATAGTCAACTCTTTCGAGCCCCTCTAGGCACTCGTCGTTGATTAACAGGACGAGCGTTATACCGCTGGAGTTCCTCGGCCTTGAGTACATTCCAGTTGTCCGTGGGGATGTCCTCATCATGAACTTCATGACCATCTCTGATATTTTGGCTTCATTTTCTCTAATTCCGCCCAGAGCGAAGAGGGCGCAATTGTACCTTCTCTTGCTAATGGACGCTCGTGATCTCTGTTTCTCAGATGTGTCATTGTCACTGTGGCTGGTGGCACCTGGCACTTCTGTGGTTATATTGCCTGACTTTGAAGTACTGTGGTTGGCCCTCGAAAAGCCACCGCTGGTGATTGCCATACTTGGAGCAAGCTGAGGCTCTCCCGAGGGGAAAGGCTAGTACTCCTTGGCCCTAGTCTTTGTACATTGCGTGCATCTGTTTGTTTTGGTTTCTTTTCATTATTATTTTTGTTCATATTCCTCCCACGAATAAAGACTGGACCGAGAACGGCAGGATAGTGTGGAGCGGGCCTAAAATTCGCCTTAAAAGTTGCTCAAAACTTGAATTATCAATAGCAACTTTACCAATAGTAATTTTTTAAAGTTACTGCACGTTGACACACCTCAACCTGACATCCTTTCACCATTGCTAAGCAAAGCGATAGGATAAGGACAGTCATCTATGCGGTAGCATTGGTGTTTCGGAAAGTTTCTCTTCATAATCAGTGATGATGGAGAAGGAAACTGAGAATAAAAAGGGAACCGAGCCTTTTTTTTAACTCTCACTGAAAGTAGCATACGTGACATTTACGCTACGAAAGGTGGGATCCCGGATCGCGGGCTGTGTCTCTAGCACAGGGAATGGTAGAAGGGAAATTTGACTACATGACAGCGGGACCAAACTTGAGCAGCGGTTTCGATGCTCAGATACTTACCACAGTAAAATGGGAACAGGCTGTTCAAAATCACAGTCTGGTGTAGGGTTCCCACCACGGCGACCTCCAAAAATGCTACCGCTTATCTGATTTTTTCAGTCTTCTAAGGGGAAATCCTGAAACCGAAATTCGCTTTGCTTTGTTGTGCCTAGCCGTTTTGACATTTGGTTTTACCTCATAACAAAGCTGTTTTTATATGTCAAAGCAAAGCACCAAAGCAAGTACACCGCACACTAGGTTTGATCTTAAAAACCAGGAGCCGGAGTAACCTTTGTTATAGAATGGTCAAGATATAAGGCTCCAAGTAGCGGATCACACCAACATCAATGGGTAGGCATAGGGCGATAAATTTTACGGCTTCGAGTGAATATTTCAGACACATCTGTGGAGAATATACAGAAGGCGAGGAGAGATGTCACCACGATTTTCTAAGTTGGCTTCATATCGAGGAGCTTGTTTGTAGTTGCCCGGTTCTGGCTATGGTCAGAACTGTGCATTTGGTCACTTGTGCGGTTCTAAAAAGGCGCCCTTCAACTCAACTCATCTTCGCTATCATCTTCGGTTCCTGATGAATCAGCAAGTTGAACATTATATGTAAGTTTTGATTAAAGTCGTCGCTTCGTTGGCCACGATGACGATTTTCACAAGCTTACATTCATGCTGTGTGCAATGCCTTCATCGGAAAGTTTGCCTATATCGAACAGGGAAATGACATTCTCTCTTTATAACATAACCTTTTCTTTTTTATATAATACATAATTAATTAAATTAATTGTACATAATTCTAAACTCAACTCGCACGTAGATCTTTGCCTACCCAACAAACCTAAAGAGTCCACCTCTATTATGAAAGCAGTCCGTGATTAACAGCCTCTTAACCTCTCTTAACCTAAAATCAAGAAGTATAATAGGCAATCAATTACTAAATCTAACATCCCCAAAGATTTATCACTACTTTACAGGAAACAAATTGAATAAAAACCGAAAACGTTTCGTTAATGCTTCGCCAATTCTGACAACATCAAACAGAACTCAAGCCGCGGCAAAACGACGAATATAAACAACAACGGCAATAACTAAAAAATTCGTGAAACGAGACTGCGTCGCGATTGTTCATCAAAATTAATAAACAATCGCGGTTAATAATGGCTCGCAATCAACCATCCAAAGTGATGACACTTTTTCACCTGGCCTGTCGATAAATGGCGCGAAATAGCGCAGAACAGCAAGGTAGGCAGCAGAGGTGGAGATGGGCTGCACGGCCGTGGTATCCATATTAGAAAGGCGCACTTGTACCTATGGCCTGGTGTGCGCTGTGCCTGGTGCCTGATGCCTGCTGCCAGGGTACATAGTAGTTGGTAACATCGAAAAGACACAACTGAATCGGCTCCAGCAACCAAGGAACCAGACGACGACCCATCACCCGTCGCAGCAATCCGCAATCCTACCGGGTTTCACGGGCACTGTTCTGCTGCTGCTGCTAACTCCATTCGCATGTACGAAATGGGTTTGAAATACTGCCGCATCATTAAATTTAATATGCTCCCCATTTAGTCGAAGTGGTGCCGATTTGTTTCGAATATTTATTGCGAAAAATAAATAAAAAGCTCGCATTCCTAAGCCGGGTCCTGGCTGGGGGTGGAGGACTCGTCAGGACTCGTCTCAACGTCTGCCACTTTGAAGAGTTGAGAGACTAAACTTGCTACCGGGACGGGGTGGCGGCGGCTGTCTGCGGTCTTATCATCTCAGCATCATGACCATATCATCATTGTCGCATCATTATCAAAGTGCCATCGCATTACGAGCGGGGGCCTTAGCTGGGAATCTATGACCTAGGACTACATTTGCGTGCTTTATTTAAGGATGCTGAGAGTTAGTTGCCGAAATTGGACTCAATCCAAGGCTTTGAGGGGCTCAGTCGAAAGTAATTGATGACAATTGGTGGCTGGATAGAAGCTGGTCAAGGCCAATCCATTTAGGCAAGACGGAACTCCACATAAGAGACCAAGCTTTTTGCAGAACTGCATTTCATTAGAGCATTGTCTTGAGCCCAAGTAATTAAGGAAACGCCCTTTCTGGATTCTCTATCCAGAACATTTTCTTTGCTGCGCTTAAGCTGGCAATCAATGTCTTTTTACTGGGCCTGTTATTTGCAAGCCTCTCTCTAATTATCACCACACCGCATGCTATGCAGTAATCACAATAACAATTCATTTTTCCTGTAAACAATAGGAAAATTCAGTTACACGAAAGACGCAGTTTAGTTACTTGCGAATTTTCAATTGAAACTCTTGCGTGCCATCCGCATTCACCTGGCGGTGCTCTTTAAAATTGCGTGAAAAACATAAGATGTTCTAGCACCCTTTACTTAGGTATGAACTCATCTCAAGTCAACACTTTATAAATAATCCTGGAATTGCGTACGGTGTTAAAAGATAAATTAACTGAAAAATTTTACTTAAATTCTCCTCACACATGCACGGCCATGTTTTATTAATTCGCGTTTAATTACGACCAGTTATAAATTACTCCTCATTTAGACGAGCGAAAAAAAAAATACTGGAGAATGCTAAGGAGTAGGAATTTTAATATAATGCACATGATTGCAGTGGCGGCTATGCAGAAAAGTGTAACAATTATTAGTCTTGTAAAAATGAGGCGAAACCGAGTGCGTGTGCATTTTGTACTAAAAAAAGCGAGAATAGTATAAATTATGAGGTTTTTGTAATAAGCTGCGATTAAGCTGACGCTGATCTAAACAACATGAAATTAATAATTCTAATTTAGAAAATTACTGAAATTACGGTTTTTACATTTCCTTCCCAAGAAGCGATAACAAAACCAAATAAAAATCTTATTTTTGTTCCTTTAACTAGCCGCAGCCTAGGTATTGCTATTTTTCATTACAATTTCCTCAGTGTACTGTTTCGAGATGTTGCTGACCGGCATATTTGAATTTTCTGATGGTATATGATCGCAATCGATTTTTCCTTCTCTTCCCTTCGAAGGGATGCCATACTGACCAAGTAAACTACGTAAAGTCGAAAGTCTACAGGGACAAACGAATTAGAACCCAGAACGCGTCATCGAAAATTGGAACTTCAAAATAGACCATGTTAGACACATTTGAAAGAAATCGTCTCTAAAAAATAATTACAAAGAATGAAGCTTTTGTTTTATTATAAATCTTACTCGAAAATATTGAATTCTTTCATTTTTTTTTTCATTTTTAAAACAAGTACTTTTAACTGAGTCACCATATAATAGAAAGTACTCAGAGTTGTAGGGTTAAAGTACTTTGGAGTAGTACTTTGGCAACTATAAAACGGGCTCCATACAACACCTCTAATTTTCGGTGCTCTCCCGCTGATGGTGTTACATTTTCGATAACTAAGAGGTCTTCTCTTATGTACTTTTTTAAGTACCTTGGAGATTTCTCAAAGATGACATAATCTAATACAGGAAGCGATTTATAACCGAAGAGATAAGATGCGCGAGTGCCGATAGGACGAAGCTGCAAATACCAACTCAACTCAACTTTTATCAGGTCTATATGATATATTCACCATGTCTTAAAAATGTCGCGGAGAAACTATGTCATACCTTATATGTGCCCATAATAATAAAAGAGATCTAAGTCAAAATTTAAAAAAACATGAGTGTATTTTAAACTAAACAGGCAACAGGCAAGGCAAAAAGGACTTTTTAAACTTTCTGATAAACCTTTTTCTTCTAAGCCAGATCAGAGCATGGTATTCGCAAATTGTGGAAGTCTCGTCGTATCTTGAGACAGTCCTAGGTTCTAGAGGTGATACCGCTGACATCCAAGGCCAATCTTATAACCCACCAACAACCTAATAGGCTAGCTAGGTTTAGTCCCTTAATCCACCCCACTATCAGGGACTAGGAGGTATACTATGAGATGCCACAGAAGAGTTATGGGCAATGTCTTAGACCCCTCTATCGCGAGGCTGTCTGCAACTCTTTACCCCAGTGTGCGGAAAGCAGAGGGCAACTTATCCATTTGCTATCGAGATCTTGAAGTTGACTCCTCCGACCCTATACCACGTTCTTTATTTGACCGTTGGTATACCAATGGAGATATTTTGGATCCCCAGGAAGGATAAGTTCCTTCCACTCAGAGCTATCTCTGAATGCAATTTGGAACTGCAATTCACCAACCATATGATTGGATAAGCTGCAAATGGAAATATTTAGGATATTGTTAAGAATATTAATGTGTCCTTTGACTGTACAGGGCCTGTTCTATGAGATCTAAAGTCTCATTGCATTTATGCCGGTGGGTTTCATATGAAGCTATGCAATGCGGTCAATCTAATGATTGCTTCCATCGCGGCTGTGGGACAAGTCCGCCTAGTTCAGATAATGTAGAGACAAGAAAACTGTTCTAGTTTGCTGCACTTGCAAATCTCCGTAATCTGTTTAGTCTTGGGCCACCAGACTATAGCGACCAAAGTATCGAAAGATCGTATTGTACATCCAGTACAACTTTTGTAGTCTAGTTGAGCGTTCCAGTCCAATATCTTGTCTAGCTTTACTCCCAGATATTGGACTGAGTAAAGCAGGTACCTTAGCGAGGAAGGGTTCCGCGATTTTGCTATTGTGAAAACTTCTGCAGATGACCCTGAATGCCACTTTTTGGATATTTCAACTAAAACTATTAGTCTAAGATCCGGTATAAGAAATATATACCCTCATCTGTTATTTAATTATGACAAATATTATATGTTAGATAATATATAAATTAATAAATCGCACATGGGTTGCCTAGCAAAATTGCGTACCGAAGGTTTCAAATAAAAGAAGTTGTAATTAACTTTTTTGGACCAACTTCCCTCATTTGTTAATCATAAAAATCGACCATTAACTGACAGAATATGACACAAGGAATAGGAAAAATAGGGGTTGCCTGATTTCTAAAAATTGATTAAATAACAGATGAGGGTATATTAACAACGCTTGCTTACCTGTTTATACCTGGCAACCCCACGATTGAACTGAGTAGAAATCAGGCAACCCCTATTTTTCCTATTCCTTGTGTCATATTCTGTCAGTTAATGGTCGATTTTTATGATTAACAAATGAGGGAAGTTGGTCCAAAAAAGTTAATTACAACTTCTTTTATTTAACACCTTCGATACGCGATTTTGCTAGGCAACCCATGTGCGATTTATCAATTTTTATATTATCTAACATATAATATTTGTCATAATCAAATAACAGATGAGGGTATATATTTCTTATACCGGATCTTGCACTATAAAGAAATATTAAATTACTTCCATATACACCAGCACTACTAGACCGGTAACGAAAAAAAATATACAAATGTATGTGCTTCCTTATTTCCCTACACTAATTTAAACTTTAAAAACGACATTTTGTTATGAGATTCACACAAAATCTCACATTCATAATAAATTTTCATTTATCAAAATTAATAAAATTCCAAATTAAAATATTGCACAATATACAATTTTTTTTAACTTATTCAAATGTAATCCTTTAAATTTATCCAAACAAGAAATTTATGACTTAGACCACTTTAATAATTATGGGCTCATATATATTCTTCCTTAGTTTGCGAAAATGGTCCTAGATTATCAGATGTAGCATCCTACCTGATCCAACCCCTACATTGGGGTTTGACTTTAACGCCTGACGAGGAAATCGTAACCGTTTGGCCATGTTAAATTCTGCCAAAAAAAATTTTTTTTTTCAAAACGCCCTAGCTACTAAACAGTTACGATTCCCTCCCCCTCCCACCTGTAAGATTTTTTTCCTGCAGTTTTTTAGCGGACACCCTGTATACTGCCCGGAAAAAGTTGACTAAGCTGATGTATTTGAATTTCATTTCATCTGTTACGAAATATTTGGTAGAAGTTTTGTTCTGAATTCAAATTGATAATTTGGAATAAACTTTTTGACCGATTATTAGGTAAATGTTTTGATATTATGATATGATATGAGAAAAGAAATTAGAGCGAAGCATTTTGTTTGATTCATAGTTTAATCTAGCCGAGCTCTGCAGAGACCGGAACAAGTGATATAGATGGATTATATATGATGGATGCATTGAAACTTCCTAACCAAACTTTCCTAATTTATGAAGGGTCATCAAAGAAGTGCGTGGTCGCGCATTGTTCTGAAGGAAGACAGCACCTTGGCTTTTATTCAATTTGGGAAATCTTCGTTCAACTGCCTGGTGCAATTTCTCTAGTTGTCCACAGTAGAGTCGGGAATCAATAGTCTGGCCAACTGGAAGTACATTATAGGGTCAGGAAAACGTCAATTTTTTCAAACCAGTTTAAATGCTGCTATGGGTACTATTACTATTCCGTATGAACATAAGAGTACGATTTGATTGGCATATATTTCTTCGAGATAATCTTTGCCTTGTTTATTTCTTGCTCAGCCAACCAGTTGGTTTGTTATAAAGTTTGAGTTGATTTTTTCTTGTAGGCCGTGAATATAAATTTTATATAATCGTAAAATTATCCTAACCTAGGTCGTAGATATCTTCAAATATAAATAGAATTAGGTGATATTTGCCAGCAGATTAGATGGTTTGCCGGCACATTCATAATAGCAATCTTTCTAATTGCTTTTCCTTGACAACATACAATTTAAAATTAGTACAACTACAGAACATCAGTTAGTAATGAATTTTTGGAAGAGTAACAATGAAATGAAGACGCTCGGGGAAAAACCAACTTAGTCCAAAAAATAAAATTCCAAAAAATAAAAGTTTTTTCCCTCATTCCCATGGACTCAGTTGGTTCTTCCCCGAACCTTTTATTATTGCCCGTTCATTTTGTCAGGACTACGTTGGTTTTTCCCCATAGTTAATACCTTGAATTGTAGTACACCTTAGCAGCTAATAGATGGAGCTGAATTCTCTGATTTTTGAAAAAGTGGACTAAGTTGGTTTTTCCCCGAGGGTCTTCAAATGTATTCTACCAATTGGGTGACGAATCCCAATACTGAAGATAAGTATATTTTTGGAGTGCGTACTAATGTTCATGCTCTATAAAAAGATACGTTATGAAATTGCCACTGTATTAACATTTTAGGGTTAATATTGTGGTTGCGTTATTTGAATACTTACGAAATAAAGTATAGAATGTTGTTTTTTCTGTTTGGATCTACTCATTTTTGGGAATAATAGAGGAAGAGCTCATCAGCACAAAAATACTGCTCTACCGCATTGAAAAGTCTACTACAAATTTGTAGTTGCGCCTTAAAAAGCAAGTCCCAAACCCATTTAGGAAGAATGCTTAATGTTTTGCATAGTTTCGAGCAATGTATTATCTCATCCTGACAAGCATACACGTTCATATATGTACTTACATTGTAAAAAGCGAAAACCAATTATCAGTTTGATTAATACCTTTTCAATTCTATTTCCACATATCAAACTTATCACCCCCTAAAAACATACATCAGAAAAGAATTGAAAATATCCAAAAAAACCGAGTTCAAATCTAGCTCGACGCTCTGGGCTAGAATTTTTATCCTTCTGCTATTTTCAGCATTTAATTTAATAAATGTTCGTCTCCGAGTCTAGGGGATGATGACAAGACCAGGGAGAACATGTTGGTCTACATATTGCAGAATTTCCTTTTCGTCGGTTTTATAACATACAAGAGAAGCACTCAGCGGTAGTGCAGGAAATTAAAAGTCGTAAATCATATCATATGCCTGTTGTGATATTTGTGCCTTTTTGCATGGTTGTGTATGTGTGAGGGTGTGTTTGCACAGTTTTATATTTGTATCCTTTAATATTCAAACATGCCCCGCACATTGTTGTCGCTTACAATGCAGGAAAATATAAAAGATGACATCACAAATATGATATTTACCCCGTTTCCTGATGCTGATGCTGGTAACTGATTATTTAAAAAGGATATGAAATATTGTTTAAGAAAAGTTATAATTGAAATGTGTGGAAATAGAAACGGTGCTGGTGGTTGAATAACTTTAATATGATTCTTATATAAGAAAAAATACAACTAGATGGAAAAGCAGCGTCACGAAATTATAAACAATCTTCAAAACAGGTGATTTTTAATCCTTTCGGATCCTCTATTGAATATCAGGTTATGAAAAATTCGATGGAAATAAACAGGCAGATCGCCTAGCCAAGAAGTCGCCTGCACACAATTGATCCACCCAGAGTTTGTCTGTGAGCCATCCAGTGGTCACAAGAAAGAGATTCAGCGAGTATGAGTATAATTTTATTAGGTACATATATTGAATTTTAGGTTTGAGCTGAGATTTCATAAACTGACATTTCGTACAGCACCTGTACCAACAGAAGATAAAGAAGAACACATCAAGGATCAGTTCTATATTCCTTGAGAAAAAAATTTAACATAATGAAGATTATTTTGGGCCATTTCATGTGGCCTAAGCGTAGGCCACATAGCACACGTGTTCCGAGTTCCGTCTACTCGTTTTCCGTCTCTCCATCTTTCCATGTTCCGATATTTATTTGTATGTTAACCACAATTTTCCGTTTTCTGTTTCTCAGTGTTTTGGTGTTCCGATATTTATTTTTATGTAGCTACAAGCGTCCGTTTCCATGGCACCCTTAATTTTATTGACAAGTGAGTAAATTTGCGAATTCTATTTACTCAATCTACCAAAAATTGAGGTAACGTTTCCGTCCATCCGTTCTAAAGTTGAAATTTGTTTCTCTTCTCCGTTTACGTGTTTTTATCGTTCCGTTCTTTTTTTGTTTATCTGGTCAACCAGTATTAAGACTTAGTAATCAACTTTGACAGGAAGCGGAACACGGAACACGGAGATCGTAAGACGTGTGCTATGTGGCTCCCGCTTAAATTGGGAGAAAAGAAATTCAGTACCCTACAGGTAGAAAACATAGTGCACCCAGCACAAGCAACGATAATAGGACTATGTAAAGATCTAACCATAGGTTCAGCCTGGATTGAATATAAGAATATTAGGTGACTCAAAGTCCACCTGGTAATATTGTGTGGAATCATATGGATCACCTGATAGGAGATAAAGTTCAAGCATACAGGATGTTAGAAATTCGCTAAGTGCAAACATAGACTCCAATTACTTTTTGGTGTGCGTAAAAGTAAGAATGAGAAAAATGACCACTGAAAGAAGGCTGAAATGGGACTTTAAAAACTAGCTAACGCAGAGATCCAAGTACAGCTGGCTGAAGAGCTGGGCAGTAGATTACGGGGATTGTAACATGAGAGCATGACAACCAAAAAGTATGATGTAGTAGCGAGGAAGTAGAAAATGATAAATATACATAAATACAAATTCCAGGGTAAACGCGAAGAACAATCAAAAAGAGAATAAAAAACCTTCTGAGAAGAAAGAAAAGTGAGTACTTCCAGAGAAAATTAAACAATTTTAGATACCCCCGCAACAATTACAAACTAGGCTCTTTTATAAAGAAAGGATATAAACGTTGGAACCCCAGCATCAGAAATAAAGTTAACGAAATAGTACATGAGAAAACCAAAGTACTTCGAAGAAGTGAAGGTACGAAGAAGGAACTACGATACTATTATGTCTAGTAAAATCGAACTCGAACGCCCAACATCTAGAAAAAGATAACAGATAACTACTTTAGACGAAATAAAACAAACTGAAGAAAATGAGGAACAACAAAACGCCTGACCTGCTGTAATTCCTAGGATTAAATTTTCTTTTATTTGTAAAGCATTGGAGATAGCCATACGAAAAAAGTGGCATTAATACAGAACATATATTTTACATTAAGTTATCAGATGCTTGGGTATGCTGACGACATACGGAGTTTGACAGTATCCAAGAGGTCTTTGTGAATCTGATATCTCAAAAATTTTCCGGAAAGGGCACGTACCAAACTTGGACAGCACTTCCGCTCAACCAGACCACGTTTTTTCTTATGGTATCTGTTTTTTGTAGAGCGAAGAAACTCTTTTGCTTCTCCGCTGTTAAATTAGTAGATCAGGGTGTATCACCTTGATTTTTGATGCGCTGTGTAATAGGTGTAACACCTAAACACAAGTGTAGCTGTATGATAGAAAAAAGAAGTAGCTCTGCAGCCACTTCTATCTCAAACTTCTGAATTGCTTCGACTAAATTCTTTATTTTAAAACAATTTCTTTTATACTTATGATAATTATAAACAAAACAACAAAAAATAAATTGATGATAGTAGATAGTATCTATGAGGACCAACATTTCAAAAACAGTTCAGCTTTTGGGCTACTAGTACATCCTCATTTTTATACTTGCAACATCGCCGCTGTGGGTTGAAATTCTTAACGTTGCTGATTTGTGTAGGTTCTTCTCAGTTCGTTACTCCTCTTCAGAATTTATTGTTCTGTCTGCATAGTATGATTTGGTATGTTCTGTTCTCCGTTGGGCCATTACATTGTTAAATTTATTTATACTTAAGCCTGCACTACACTACTCGCGTAGTTGATCAAAGTTGCACGAGTGTTGTCACGTACATCGGACTTCGATCAACTTCAAGAAGTACTTCGCTGAAGCAACTTCGCGAGTAGTATAATGCAGGCTTTACGTCCAATAGGTTCTCATATTCAACCCTAATTTGCTCTTCTTTTAATTCTGGCAACTCTTCTTGTTTTTATTGTAGATACATTGCCCTAAGTTTCCCAAGTTTTTGTCCTACCCAAGGTTGTGTCGTAGGTTTCATGGGAAGACAGTGCCAATGCCAGAAAGGGTTGATAGCCCTTCTTTAGTAGCCAAATATATATCTACTGAGTTTTCATTAGAGTTCAATCACAGTTGAACCCGATATTTTCGTAATATTTATTGTAAAAAAAGGATTTCCGCGAAAAACCCCAAATTTCACCCAAATGTCCGGGGTTTTTGTAGTTTTAGTCCGGCCTCGGCAATTTAGGTCATGGCAGCCCTATGCAAATCTGACAAGAAGAATTTTGAAATAGCTAAGTGGTTAGGTATCTAGGATTGATGTTATTGATGGCTGTGGCTGCTGGGTACTAAGTGTGATTTCCTGCAGGAAGATTACAGCCTATGAGAGGAAAATATTCCGGAAAATTATTGGTGAAATACAAAAGAATGGAAGATAAACACAAGCCATGAAATCTTCTACCTTTATAATGAAATAGTCATCATTGCCTAAGGTGTGACAGACTAAGATGGCTTGGACATTTAATTCGCCTAGACAAAAGTAGAATGCCAATCCTTGGATCCTTGAATGAAATCCTGTAGGTAACGGCAAAAACACGGTATGGGACAAAGTAAGAAAGGACCTGACACAATTCTCCTTAGTAAGAAACGGAAGAAAGGGAAGTCTCAAGGGATCGTAGACGAAAACACGAAAGCTCGCTTGGAGTGCGATGCCCTGGCGATCATGATGGTTGAATTAGATTACTTTTTCCGAGTCACTTTTCTTCTCTCCAAATAGGTGTGCCGATGTCACGTGGTGTTCTACATCCCCCTATTTAGCACTTATCGAGTTCAAGGCTATTTGCTTCGGTGATTGAAAGAAAGCATCTTTGTATTTTATAAATCATTTATAAATTTACCAATTATCTTCATATAAATGATATAACAATGCTCCAATTTAAGTATTATAGCCTTATCCAGCAGAAGGCGCCCTAAAGAAATATATAGTATTAGCTGGAACCCGTTGCGCCTCGCTCTCGCCTCGGAGCGAAATAATGGAAGGGTCATTCCACGTCAAATGAGCCTTTCAATTTTGGACCACATGGGCTTCAAATCACCTAATTTTTTTGTATTTGTTTTTCTGGTAGAAACTAAAAAACCAAATTCAGATATTTTAGATTTCTAATTTTTTAGTTATAAATTTTCAAAAATTCGAAAATCGCCAAATGTTAACCCTTTCGGTTTATCATTTGAAAAATTGGAGATAAAACTCAATTGTTTAATGAGTGCAATATATTAATTTAAGATCCTATGACACAATAATAGTAATAATAGTGTATATAGTGTAAAATATATAATAGTGTAAATAGTGAAATATATAATGTATAATGTACAAGTATTATCTCAAAAAACTGTAAATTATTTTAATATAATATTTAATACGCCCAAAAAACAATATTTTGCTCCACTTAGAAGTTCCTAATTTACAAAATAAAACATTATGAAAATCATGATGATGAAATATGATTACGCCATTTCAATATAAGCAACAAGTTTACTACAAATTACAATCCCTACAAGATCTATGTAGAAGGCTATTACCTTACCCAAAGTAGTCGAATTTTTGTATTACAATAATACCCAGCAAACTTATGAGCTTTTAAAATGATGTTGCTATATGGCAACGTAATACCGATACCGGGTTAAACAGGTTTTCCAGAGTCGATTCTTCTGATTTTTCAAATGCTAGAGCTCCTGAACCAAGGTGGAGATGAGCTGGGAAATTGTTGGGTATCATAAGGTACGCAAGAAAGGAGGGCTTCGAATAGTATGTCATAAAACCGTGGCACATCGTCATCCAAGTGATTTGCTAAAAGCAAGTTGTTGAAATCTATCAAGACAAGTTTAAAAGACAGCTTACTAAAGTTAGCCTTTTTAAAGTTAAAGGAATGGGTTGCGATCTCCGGACAAGGCGTATTCTCTGAATTGAAGCAATAATTGAGCAAAAGAGGAGGATGATAATTGTCAACAGACCTCATGACTATTGGACTGGGTTCAACAGTTATGTTGACTGAGTCAGTAGAGAATATAAGATCCAATTGCCTCCCTAATACATTAGTTGCACCGCTCATTTGATTCAAGCCAAGTGGGAATAAGGAGTTGAGAAAGCAGGATTCCTTGCTTGGTAAGGGCACCAGCAAGCCAGAAACCAGGAAATAAAAGAGTCTCAGCAATAACAGGTGTAGCAGACAAAACAAAAGAAGCAACAGTCTTGGAAGCTTTGTTGACTTTTCTGCAACGCACAGATTCCGGGTTTATGGAGAAGAGGGTGATGTCGAGACCGGCGTAGAGGTTGACCCTATCATTAGAACATGGGAAGAAGGATTTAAGGTGTCACCATCACGAATGGTGCCTTGACGACTTCAACCATTCCTACGACTTTTGCGACGCGCCTTAAGACCTGGCGCGATATGATTGCTGGCAGCCTGTTAGAGAATACTCTCCGAAGGAGAAGCAGCCGTGGATTCGGGTGAGGAAAGAAGTTGCTCTCCTACTTGCAGGGCCCCATCAGATACCTAGTACCTCCGCGGAGGAAGAGTTTTTCCCGCCGAAGACACTTTCAAGTTTTCATTTTGGGCCTAATTCAATCAAGTTTTTCTGTAATGAGCGAACTAAAAAACAACAGGTACAGTTTGCAATATATTCAGCTAATGTACAATATTCCGGTGTAGAAAAATAAATTCTTACTAAGCATTATTATTATTTTTCTTCAGGTTGGGCTTTCACAAACCTTCCCAATTCGTTCAAAGTTCTTATTTTTTCGATTGTCCCCCAGTTTTTTTTGGGTCTACTAAAACTTCTTCTTACTTACGAATTCCATCCTAATACTCCTTATTGATCTACTCCTTTTTAGAAATATTTGACAAATTAAAGTCCATTTCTTTTAATATGCCAAACAACTTCCTTCACTGTCTTACAATAAGAGTATGATAATCCTGCATGAGTTGATAATATTTATTTTTATACTTCCAAATTTTAACTCCTGTTTCTCGTCCTTCGTAAATGTGTTTAAAATAATTGCGTCCTTCTATTTGTTTTTCGACATTTCTTTGGGTTATAGTATCACTGTTAGTACTTCAATGTTTGCTTTGAGTAATTCAGCTCGAGCTCCATCTGTTTTCTTAGCTTTCAGTTTTACTATTACTATTCGTTTCATATCTCTTGGTTTTTGATGAGAAGTACCTAAAATCGTGTTCTATCATTTCTGCCCAATTATTTGCCATTCACATATTTCCGGCTCTGTTGATTTCATTGTAGTATAGTATAGCCACCAACTTCCGATCTTCCGCTGATACCTGTAATAATGTAATAATATTTTATTAAGACAATACAAATTAAAGTAGAATATTTTTCTTAGGTATTACTTGCTACAAGTATGTACATTTAATAGTTTTAATTTTAGTATTGTTGTACAATTTGTATGCTATTAATGTGTATTTAAAATAAATTGGTTCTAAACAGAAAATAAATACAAACCTGAATCCGTACAAGATTAGAGTTCGCCATTTTTTTCTGGTCCATTAAACAGAACATGCCTACACACTTCAAGGAAATGTCTTCCTGGCGAAGGGATATTTCATCATTCCTAATTGAACGCGTGCATTGCCTAGTATATATGGGGTGACACCTAGTAATCTCTACATCCCCTAGTCTCTTCTAAAATAGACTGATTAATTAGGTGTCAAGTGGTTCCAAGATAAAGATCGACTATTGGTTTGCCTTAAAACTACTCAACTTGTACCTGGATAATGGATGCGAGTAAAACACAAACAAATCTGGAGTTTTATTAAATTGTATTTTGAATACTGGTGATTGGTGATTAACTAACGACAGGACAAGATATCGGCATTTGCTATTGTTAAGTAAAAATAGGATGAAAGAAAAACATCGAATTTTTTGCTCCGGCGGCAGTCCTAAAAGCATTGTATACTTACGTCACACGCAATTCTTGTAACAAGATTCCATGGAATCCAGATGTGGGGCAAACGTTTTTGCTCTTATCCAGCACAGAACACAGCACTCAATTTGGGCCGCTTTTTGGGGATCCAAGACAAATGATTCATTTCCACATCTTTTGTTATGGCCATCAATCGATCCCCACGACCACACGCGCCTTATTAATACTCTGTTCTTGAATACATTTTCTTCCTTTTTTTATTCTGGTGCCCAAACTCTGTTTTATTTTCATTTGGCCTTGCCGGGCGGGGTGGGGGGTGGCTGGGAGGAATTCTCCCCCAATGGGCTGGGTTAAGCTCGTCTCCAATCTATCTTTGCTTCTTACTTTTTGGGGCATAAACACTGTGTGGATCGCGACAGCCACTTACACAGTCCTTCTATACAAGTTGGAGTAGATATATTTCGAATAGAACACCCCATTTTTAAGGGCGAAACTTTTTTTCTTGCGTTGATATTGATATACAGATATGGGGTGGTGTGCCTGTGTGTAAGTGTATTCTTTATATCCGTGCATTAATCCGAGTGACATTTTCAGTTTTTCGCTTTCCGTTTTACCAATCCATCAATGTCATGAGCGTGTTCCATGTTGCTACGAAAGCAGCCCCAACAGAACAGTCGCAAAAGCAGAAGCAGAAGCGGTGGTGGTAGTCGTTATATCAATGCCACTGCTGGTAGTTACACAGTATCAAGGAAAAAAAACCATTTGTACCCAATTGTAAAGGTATCCATGAATGTATACCTAGTATTCCTTTTTTTCCTTCTCTTTGAAAAGCATTCAGAAAGCTCTACTCAGTCTCTTAAGAGAAGAAAACAAAGGACACATTTTTTGGCAGTCTTGTTGACATATTTTGTTCATATTTTTGTCCCTTTGTTCTATAGGAAGCGTGGGATGTGCCACTTTAATATAGGAAACTAATGATGAAAGGCTCCCAAGGACAACTGGGTATAGGGAGGCTGATGGGACGTACAGCCGCATTTCGTAACTTGATGTTTTTATTTTGTAAGTTTCATTGTTACGCATGAAAGGATATTTCCAGGGGTTGAGGATAATTTCCAGGATATACCATAAAAGTAGGAAGGCACGTTAAATTCCTTATAAAATTGTTCCTTTCTAGGAAATAAATCGAGGGAGTGATTACATTTGCATAGACATATTTCTCTTAGTTGTTTTATTTCTGGTTTTTCTCTAAAGATAGTTTGTAGTTTTTCCTTAAAGAGGTTGATTTGTTGCACTTTATTCTATTAAATAACAAAAAAGTGTCTATTAATTCTGTAACATACCTACCTCAAAGTTGGCCCAACGAAAATGAGTTACTGAGTTTCAATAAAATGTAAATTCATAGATTTAATTGGCCACAACTCCTCCACTAACGAAACGGATCAATGTCTATGAATAAATTGAATTGCTTCCAACTTTTTGAAGGTTATTTCAACCTGTGTTATTTTGTAATTGAACAAATCTCTGACTATATTTTTCTATGCAGTAATGTATCTAATTAAAAAGACTATTATCGGCATCAAAATATAGATTTAATTCATCATTACTATCGAACCACATTTGACAATCTCTTACGGCCATTTTTTAATTCCTTATCACTACTATATTAGGTGAGATCCATTGGGGCTGGTAAAGTACTCAAAACTGCTGCTAGCTCTTCGCAACTACCCTTGCTGTTGTTTTGGAGAAGGGTTTTCAAAGCTTTCAACACTCAAAAGTAGACAGCTTTGCTTTTTAAAGGTGTATGACAATTTCAAATTTACGCAGCTGCCAATCAATAGGTAGCCCAGGACGCTATTGAAACTAAACTGAAATACAATAAGCAATATAGTATACTCAATATACCGTTAGATCCATGGCGGCCGTCTAAAGAGTGCGGATTGCCACTTTCTTCACAACCCCCTCGACATGGGTATCAAATGAAAGGATATGATAAGTAGAATACAATAAGCAATGTATTATACTTAATATACCGTGTAAAATTCATATGTCGAAAACTAGCATGTCAATGGATGGTTTTTATTGGCTACTATTGGCTTATGGGTACAGCGAGGCGTACCGGGTCCCAGCTAGTAAAGTTATATTATACCACTTTCATTTCAAAATTAACTAAAATGCACATTAATTCTCTCTGTAAAAATATACAATTACTTTGAGGTTATATTTTAATGTCTGTATCTGTATCTGTATCATTTTGCTTATGATAGGAAAATGATCCTTGTTAAAATAACTGAATGTCACAATAGCGGTCTCAGGTAAGGATGTACCATTTCCTTCTCTCAAGGAAATACTTATATTGGATTGCCAATGACAATTCTTTATTGACATTCGTTCGTTCGTTCGGAATAAATATGGCCAGATTGAAAGAATTTAGCGTTTCTTTAAGTAAGCGTTCTTTCAAATCTCCAATAACGTAGTCTAAGACCGGGATATAAACTGACTTCAAGTTATCAGTCGGTGGATTAGATCGATAGATCAATAGCCCACACATATTGAAGAGCATGATTTGCACAAACCAAGTCTTACGACTCAGATTGCAAAAGAGTACTGAGTTCCTGTGTAGTTCCCAGGACATCGCAAAGAACAATTACTGAAACCAAGAAGTCGCTGTTCTCAAGGACACTGCGAAGACAAAAAGCTACCGATGATGTTGACTTGTCCTGCCAATTCTCGATTTTGTCAAGTGAGTTAACGATTTCTGGCAAAGTCGTATGAAATTACAAAATGCCATCGTGCCTTTCGCCCATCTAGTTTCGCACAGACCTCTGAAAGCTATACCGAGTTCTTGTTGACATAACTGAGTCCGTTTGGCTGAAGGATTAGCGAACTGAATCACTTTTTTCATAGTTTCCTTAGCATTTCTGCAGGACGCCACACTGCAAGTCTTTGCAAAAGAATTACTTAAAGAATGATAGTATGTAGCATTAAAATTATTTTTGAATTCACGCCATCATGCAACAGTACAGTGCCATCGAGAAATTTGATAATTTAACGTTAGTACTATTTAATTGAATTACTTCTAATAAATATATAACAAAAAATTGTAGCTTGATCGCCAAAATTAATCAGGTACAAACTCTAAAAAACAATTTTTGATTATTTTCCCGATAACTGAATCAGCATAATAGAATTTAAATAGATCGATTATTTTTAATCAACCGTACGAAGGACTGAAGCTTGCCTTCCAACATAATTTTTTTGAAGCGCGCTCACTCGTTTGTGGTGATACGTGTTAGTTTGGAGGAGAGCCATGGCCCCAATGGTCCTCTCCTGGATCGTTCACTGACCGCAGCTATTGACAGATGTTCTACAATCTACACCATGGACCTAATGCGATATCAGTCGACACACGTTTTTCTCCTTTGACGTTTTGGAGTATAGTTTGGTTTACTGATTAACTACGTATTTTTTGAAGAAAAAGGTGGTTGAAGTTGAAATTTAAGTGAAGAAGAAACAAAACTTGGCAAGGCTGGAACCTTGACTTTTACAGGTTAGGTGGGAGTATTTTGCGTTGATTGCTACATTTCTCATGAAAATATCTTATAGGGTTACAAATGTTACATCTGTAAAATTCTACCAAAAAAATTCAAAACGCTCTAGGGGCTAAACTGTTACGATTTAGCTCCCCCCAACCACACTTCGATTTTTTATTCGTCCATTCAAAACCTACCCACAGCCGGTCGCTTTGTTACTTTCAGCAATACACCCTATATAGTAAATAATAAATGTTGGAATAATCTTGCTTAATTACCCTTTATTTTCATTCAATTAAATTCAGAATAATTATTACAAAAATCAAGCCACCAAATAATATTTAGAAAAATTAAATTTTGCGAATTCAATTAGTTAGCATAGACATGTTCACTAATCTTTTAGTGGATTCATTACCTACCTACTAAAGTAAGTATTGAAAGGAGGATTCCAGAAAATGTATGGACTTCGGTACCACCTCCAACAGCTATGTCTAATATATGTCGTAGGAAAGGTATTTTTGAACTGAATAGGTATAATTTCTGTCGAAATTTTTGTCCGTTTTGAGTAATACTGTCAAAACTGTACAAAGTGTTTTACATATCACCCTGTGTTTTTGTAACCCTATAACCTATTTCCGTGAGTACGGTACCAATGAAGGCAGAATTCTACTTATCTATGACGGTAAAAATTATGTTGCTATCTTCCCAACTTTACGAGTTATGAGTCGTCAAAGTCCAACTTTTGAGTTTTTTTTAAACAAAACTATCACTTCAGCTACTTTTTTTTTGGAGAAAGAAACTTTCATTTGATAACCACACGGAAGGCGCTGTAAAGTAAAAGGTAAATCGTCTTTTTGTCTTGGTCGCCATTTTTAATTTGGAATGACGCTACACAGCTAATAGTATTCTATTTGTCATATCCTTTCATTTGATACCAATACCGAGTGGGTTGTAAAGATAAAAGATACCAATACCGAGTGGGTTGTAAAGATAAACGTATTGCGCCATTTTGTGATGGCCACCATTTTGAATAAAGCCACATAGCTAATTGCACTCTTCTTGTCCTACCCTTTTATTTTATACTCATGTCGGGGAACACATTTCCAAAATTCAGCTGCCATCTTGGAATCGCCATCTTGATTTTTACAAAATGGTCAGATTGCATTGTCACCCGAACTATACATATGTGTAAAATTTGTAGTTAATCGGTTAAAAGGAAGTGGATTAAAATCAAATTATAAGATTTTTTAACACTATTACCACAACAAGTGATATTAGCTTCACTTGTTGTTGTATGTAATAATGTAAACAAATCATGCAATTTAATTTTGATCCACTTCCCTATAGCCGATTAACTACAAATTTTACACATATGTATAGTTCGGGTGACAACGCAATCTGACGAAAGCCTATAAAAGCTTAATTGCCATTGATATCGCGAAAGTTAAAAGTACATAATAAAATTCTTTGATTCTTCACCTACATCATGGTATATTTATTTTTGCTATATAAACAATAGTTTCTGAGCTCCAACTCAAAACTTTTTGCCATAATTTCGTTATCATCAGTTTTTTGCCATGGAAGCAAATTTACAGACGTAAGACCAGTTGGTTTAGATCTGTCATGTGTCTGTAGATTACTAGTCATATTAGAAGTAATCATTCCCTTTATATCACTATTTAAAAAAATGTGATGCGAAAAATTATTAAAGCTGCACATTTGAATAAAGAAAAAGAAATCGTTCCATGTGAACATAGTGATTTAGCATATCGAAGTAGTGATTAAGTTGCTCCAGTGAAAAATTACTGCTTGTTCATTTCTCTGAAAATTATGTCACAGCAACACAAAAGGTGCAAAAACCATCTTGTATTATGATAATGTGAATTCTGCGTTAAGATTCAGCGGATATCGGCAATCGCCATTCTTGAAAGATAAAATATTAAATCATTTTTTTTTTGTTGTAAAATTTTCACAAAATTCACCTTCTCTTATTGGTACAGCAAACTATATTTATCCACAGTGAAAAACCCCGAATCGCTCAAGGCAAGTTATAATTGATGATAATGGCAGTAAAGGACAACTTGACGACACTAAATTGCCTCCAAAAAATCAAAATCTGTTTACAAAACGGAAAAAGAAACTCCTCAAAAAGTCCTTCAGCATACGATAAACTCTGTTTCACGGCGTGTTAACAACCAACCACGCTTAACAGTGTTCTGGAAGTGTTATTAAATGAATTTATCATAATGGGAGCTTGTCGATTGGCAAGCTGATTACCCCTTTTTGAGCGATATTTTTAAGCCTGCCAGGTATTTTAATAACTTAATTGACCGCAATCATGAGCGCCAGCTACTGTGCACTCACAATGTCTCCGGCATGCAAGTTACCTGCTTAAGGTAATTATTTACGTCAAAGAATTGGAGCATTTCTCTTTAAAAGTTTTTCATAAGTATGCAAAAAAATCAAAATAAGAAAAAAAAAAATATTGCCTGCGCTCGCAGCAATTTACTTAAAGATCGTATTAAAGAAAAAAGGAAGGAAGACATCAACAACAGACCGCTAGAAACAATCAAGAAGAAAGAAAATATCAAAAGCTTGAGGAGAAAATGTTTTTTTCTCTCTTACGTTGACAACAAGAAAAAATGGCGTTTCAAGCCGAGGTATTAGCCAGAAATTTGAATTTAAGTCGCGGACCCAAGTTAAGAAAGGAGCGCCCCGCGGGATACGATAAGAACGGCGGAAAAACTCAGCCATTCGTGCAAAATGTTTGTAGCATGAAAAATGGCTCCTCATTAGGCATGCAAAGTTATTAAAAAGAGGTCTTAGGTGTTGGCTCGAGATTTTGTCACACACCTTTAGTCACTGCCGGTTGCTTAATACCAATGGCGTTAAATTGCAATTGCTTTTAATAGAACTAAAAATAATTCTGGAACTAAAAGAGAAATTGCTAGAATCACTATCTTGCTTTGGTTTGTGAGGCATGGGAAACTGAGGAAACCATAAACTTTTTGATTAGTTTTGAAATATATTTATCAATTAGTCTGTAAATTTTGTAGCATTTTGCGGTGAGGTCTTTCACACTAAAAATAGGTGTGTAAAAATGTTGGTCTTTATCTTTTGCGGTCAAAAGGAAATCATAGCAATGGAATTGTTTAAATGCAAAATATCAGTTGCTGCTCTATCGGAACTATGACTTACCGGATCCGGGACATTGACGATCGTCCCGCCAACAATCGACAAAATGAAGATGCTTTACTATTCCGGTGGTGAGAGACGCATTCCGCATTCCAAACGATATCCGAGCGTTTGGCGGTTATAACGATAACCCATATCTTATCCATTTATGCGCCAACCGACCCAAGCACGGACACGGACAAGGACGAATTTTACGATCAGCATCCACAGACGCTGGGATATGATACCTCGAACCGAATTAATGATACTCGTAGGGGACTTCAATTCACATTCACTAGCAGATCAAACCGGCTGGGAAGAAACTATGGGCGAATTCGGACCCGGAGTAATTAACGACGGCTTACTCCTGCTTTCATTCGCACCTCGTTAAACAACTTGATCGTTGGTAACAGCATTTTCCGCCATCCACTCAAACACCAACTAACCTGGCGAAATCCATCCAGCAAAGACTCGGCAATGTTTGACTATGCTTTGATCAACCCAATATTCTACGAGTGGGTTAAAAATCAATGCGAAAAAGATCAAAGTGCTCACAATGGACGGATCGACGGCCAGGGCTCACCTCGATGGAACCCAAATCGAACAGTTTCTAATGTTCGAATATTTGAGATCGTTGGTTGAACGAAAGCGCCATCGACGGCGGACGTTCACAGCCGCATCGGCCAGGCAACAGGAACTTTTGCCTCGCTCAAGTGGTACATATGGAAACGAAGAAATATTTCCATCAAAACAAAAGTAAGCCTTAACCGAACGTTGATCATTTCAATTCTTCTTTATATGTAGATCTGAATCGTAGACACTGCTCAAACTGGGCGTTAAGAAGCTCGAGGTCTTCCAAATGCGATGCTTGAGGCAGATCCTCGGGAATCCAGCGATAGGCACTGAAGAAAACCTGGTTAAAGAATATCGAGGTTGACCTAAACCTAAAGAATCAACGATTATCAGTTGCCGAGGCTCGCGACGTCGCCAAAAACTGACAAGAATGAAAACGAGTGGTGAATAGAGTTCGAGACCCAGCGGCGCCGACAGCAGCATATCCAGCTAACAGAACAAATAAGAAGAAGAAGGTGAACTTTTGCAGTGGTCACATACGGGTAACGACCGCCGGACTTAAGGCCCAATTACAATGACCGGATCTACGCGGATTGAAATGTCAAAAGAACGCATCAGAACGGATAGGAAACTGCACTGATTACAATGAACGGATCAGTTCGCATTTAAACGTCAAAGTTTTTATATCCACTCTTTGCCTTGTTGTACCGTACTTCGTAATCTTTCACCTCTGCGATTAACTGCTCGTCCGAAAACATTTTTAAAAACATAACAAACCAAACAAAATAAAACCTTAAACATTCACAGCTTTTGTTTACCAAAATTTTGACAGCTCAATCCGGCGATTTCTAAACAAACTAAAACGAATCCGGCACAGATGCGATCAAATGCGTTTGAATCCGTTCATTGTAATCGGTTAAATGGAAAACGCATGCTTGGAAAACCACTTTGACAGTTCAATCCGATTCTGTTCCGCTCTAATCCGGTCATTGTAATTGGGCCTTTAGAATTCCGAAATTTAACTAATAGTTGAGATGGTGATCAGACACCAGAGAGATGTAGTATATATAGCGAATAAGAGCATTCCTTAACTATCTGGGACTGGTGGAAGTGCGATATTATTCTTTTAGTGGTGGCCACTGGAAGCTGCCCTGAAAAATATGGCCTTCTATGGTAGGTCCCCGCGCTAAGATATAAAGTTCTCGTGTCGAGGGTGCATGACAGGGGAATTTTTGGCACTGCGTATTTTTGGGTAAGCCAAGACGCAGACGAAGACAGCTGCCGCTTTGCCCAAAGTTTCTGGACCCACCAGAACATTGCCAGTACCAGCAAGAACTGTTAAAACCATCCAACACCACAGTAGAACTGAGACGAGATTCCCCGTCGTGCTTACTATTTGACGTAGCTATGGAAAAAGTGATGAGATGCACGAATTAATAACGCGGGCAATATTTTCAAAAAGTCGGTACACCTATTGGCATAAGCTGACGATATGGAAGTCCGATCCACCATAGTAATAAAAGATCCTTCATATCGTTAGCAAGGGCTACGAAGAAATTCAGACTAGTAATTAATGAAGAAAAACGAAATGTGCATCTGTAGTGACCGCGTAAAGTTTAATTACCAAACTTTACGCAATGTCACACAACAACTTCCGGCACGATCAAAACGATCAGTCGGAACACTCCATCGATCACTGAACGCAAAGTTCAGTGATCTTGCCGTTTTTCCCCCGTCCCTATGGAGCTAGCCGATTTCCGGCATCTCCAAAGTCGGACTATCAAAAAGGCTCCTCAATCGTCGACACTTACGTAAGCCACGCGCGCATATAAAAAACATTAATAATAAAACCACAGGAATATATATACATGTGTATATATCTATATATACATATCTTAAGTAATTGAATTTTATTAAGTAACGATAAAGTAAAGTGATGTTAATTATAGTTTCCTAAAATTAAGAAATAAACCAAAAAAAGTGAAGTTCTTAAAAAACGTGTTTTTACTCAAAAAACAAAATAAGTTCCCCCGAATAAAGGAACTAAAGTGGTGACCCCGACGAGCACACGCATCACGATTTTTTTTTTGTTATAAAAAATTAATAAAATAGAATAAATTTCTAAATAGTTAATCATTTTTTTTCCCCCAAATATTAAACAAAAGTTGATTTCATATTGCCGCCATTAAACTGCAACGTGCATTCGGCCGTAATATCATAGCCTTTTGTTAAGTTTTTTTTGTGTGTGCGAAAGAATCCCGTAAGGCAACATATCGAATTCTGGCGGATTTAGTGATCAATTAAAAGAAATCTAATAAAATTGACGAAATTTTAGAAAACAAAAGGAAGGAATTTTGTTGGTTTTTAAGTTGGAAGTCAAAAGTTGAATTCATATTGCGGCCATTAAAAGTTTAATTTATATTGCCGCCATTAACACGTCCAGCTACAGTGACCATAAGCAGTAGAAAAATCTATTTAGCGAAAGAAATCAGGAGCTACGAGGGAACTCTCATAACAGATAACAACAATATTTTTGTTTTTTTTCTCTTAAGATGTTTTACTAATTTTAGTTTTAAAAAAAATAACAATAATAACAAAACATTCAACATTAAGTTTAATTTAGTAAATGGTGAAGGATTTTTTAGAGTTAACGTATATCTTTTACATAGAAACACATAATTTTTACACGTAACTTCCTCACATATCATTACATATAATACAACTAACATATTACTATGATATAATCAATTATTGTGCAGATAAATATATTGTTTTCCAAATATTATTACATATAACATATATAACCAACATACACATAAGGCGAAATACATTTTTTTTCTTTTGCTAACTGCATATTACTATCATATAATTTAGCACATAAATACATTATTTTCGAGATATTATGTACAATTAAACATATACCTTTGTACATATATACACATATATATCTACTGAAACAATTATTTATTTCAGATATTTCATATAGTAAATATTTAACAGTTCGCGAGCAATTATACGTTCATTTCGAACAAATATACGTTGAATTCGTGGTTTCGCTACGCGTTTCGTTTAAAGTACTTAATTTTTTTCTCTCTTTTCGTTCTTTATTTTACTCGTGGTTGTTACAAAATTATCAACAGGTCCAGAATGGAAGCAAATTTAATGGAGCAAGACGTTCCACAAAGTGAGGAGCCAAAACCCGGAACTTCGGGTATCGACGGGATTAAAGTGTCGAAATTAGACATTCCGAAGTTCTGGGTACACCAGCCCGCCTCTTGGTTTTACCAGGCGGAAATTATGTTTAAGATGGCGGGCTGTAAGTCAGATAGTAGTAGGGTCTATAATGTTATGGCCGCATTGCCGGAAGAGGCGGTAACGGCAATGCGGCTTAGTCCCGTAGACCACTCTACCTCCTCTTATGAGGAACTCAAACAATATTTGCTCGAAAAATACGGCACTTCAGAGAAGCGCCGACTAGAGCAACTGTTGTCACTGCAAGAGCCCGGAGATCGGAAACCTTCCGAGTTCCTCCAGGCTCTTAAGGCACTAGCTGGCGGATCGACAGCGGTCAATGACGACCTTATCCGGAACCTGTGGGAGCGGAGGCTTCCACAGGCCATCCAGGTCGCATTGGCCACTGCTGCAGACCAAACGTTACCCGGTCTGGCCGCCATAGCGGACAAGGTATGGGAGGTGCTTCCACACGGAGGCGCCTCGTACACGTCCGCCGTCCGCGCAACTTCGGCCAACACTGAGCCAACATTGAGGTCGCTGCAAAGCGCCATCAATAAATTGACGGCCCGGCTAGACAGCCTTAACAGAAGTCCGCGAAGTCCGAGAAGCCGAACACCTGCCAATCGGCAGGGTGGCTCTCGACAGCCCTCGGCCACTCGGCCACAAGGGGCCAACAAACTGCGGGGTAACCTGTGCTACTTCCACTACCGTTACGGTAGTGAGGCACGCACATGCAAGCCTCCCTGCAGTTTCAGTGGTGGTGGCGCCAAGTCGGCGAAGAAACCACACACCACCAATAAAAAAAACTAGAGAGTCAGGGGGTCGATATGAGCGAGCATATAACCGGCCGCTCATATCGTTTATTCGTCCGTGACACCAACAATCGGATGGACTTTCTGATTGATTCGGGCTCGGACGTTTCAATTGTTCCCGCCAAGGCGTTCCCGGCCCATAACGGTAGCCCGAACGTCCTTCTGTACGCGGCCAACGGATCACTGATCCGAACTTTCGGCACAAAGTTGCTTGAACTTGAACTCGGCTTACGCCGACGATATGTTTACAACTTCATTATAGCCGACACCACTAAAGCCATTATCGGGGCGGACTTCTTAACGAAGTTCAAATTGTCCGTCGATTTTGAATATCGGCATTTAGTCGACAAGCGCACGAAGTTTCGAATTAACGTGTGCGCTACCGTCGACTACAACCCCGAAGCATTTCCATGCCGAGTTATTGGCATATACAAAGAGCTATTAACGAAGTACGCTTCGTTAACAAAACCGCCCAATTTTAACCTTCCGGTTAAACACAATGTGCAACACCACATTGTAACTAAAGGGCAATTACCTTTTGTCACCGCTCGGCGACTCCATCCGGAGAAACTGAAGGTGGCAAAGTTAGAGTTCGACCATATGGTCGAATTGGGGATTTGTCGACCTTCGTCGTCCCCCGCAGCATCTCCGCTTCATCTAGTTCCTAAACGGGACTCACATGATTGGAGGCCATGCGGCGACTACCGTCGCCTTAATGCTGTCACTGTGCCGGATAGATATCCGATCCCGCATATACAGAATTTCTCCGTGAATCTTCACGGCTGCACAATTTTTTCGAAGGTTGACTTGGTACGTGCATACCATCACATACCAATCGCCCCAGAAGACGTGCATAAGACTGCACTCATTACGCCATTCGGCCTATATGAGTTTACACGTATGCCATTCGGCCTACGGAATGCAGCACAAACCTTTCAAAGGTTCATAAATGAAGTTACGAGAGATCTCGACTTCGTTTATGTATACTTGGACGATATACTTATCGCCAGTAAAACCGAGGATGACCATATCGTTCACCTTGAAGAGCTCTTTAAACGCCTCGATAGCTTCGGTTTAACCATTAAGCTAGAGAAATGCGTTTTTGGTGCAACAGAGATTAAGTTTCTAAGCCACCGCATCACAAAGGATGGAATACTTCCATCCTCCGATCGGGTTCAGGCTGATCTCGCACCTCCAACTTCTGTCAAATCGATCCAGAAGTTTTTGGGAATGGTGAATTTCTATCACCGATTTATCCCAAAAGTGGCTGAACAGTTGGTGCCGATAAACGAGCATTTGAGAGACCTTCTCAACCGCTCACGTGCCAATAAAGTTTTTGACTGGCCAGCAGAATGTCAGGCGGCATTCCTCAAGGTGAAAACCTCGATGGCTGAAGCAACTCTGCTGAACCATCCAATCGAGGATGCAAAATACAGTCTTACGACTGACGCCTCTGATTATGCAATCGGAGGCGTTTTGGAACAATTCAACGGTCATCGGTGGCAACCTCTAGCTTTTTATTCCAAAAAGCTGTCACCAACCGAACGGAAGTACTCTGCATTCGATCGCGAACTCCTCGCAATCTATGCAGCGATCAAACACTTCCGTTATTTCGTTGAAGGACGCAATTTCGTGGTCTATACTGATCACAAACCACTGGTTCGCGCCCTTCACACAAAGACCGAACGATCCCCTCGACAGACCAGACATTTGGGTCTAATCTCTCAGTTTACCACAGACATCAGACATGTGTCGGGTAAACAAAACGTTGTCGCGGACTACTTGTCACGCTCACTAGCAACCGACAACGTCGACTCGGTCACCTTCGACCTGCCTACACTGGCTCAGGCTCAACAAGGTGACACAGAGTTGAAGTCTCTACAAGAGCACCCCAGCAACGGCTCACGGGTAAAATTAGTCCTCACACCAATACCATTTACCGCCCATCAGGTGTGGTGTGAAAATAGTTTAGGCATTCCTAGGCCTTACATACCCATTTCCTTACGGAGACTTGCGTTCAACTCCGAACATAGTCTCTCTCATCCTGGTATCCGCGCTACAAGACGAGCCGTTACCAAGAAATACTTCTGGCCATCGATCAATAAAGACTGCAATGAGTGGTCTCGATCATGCCTAGGTTGCCAAAAGTCCAAAGTTTCACGACATACCAAATCTCCATTGGAGGCTTTCAAACTTCCAAATAATAGATTTGATCATATCCATATGGATATAGTGGGACCACTACCACCATCTCGTGGATACTCTTATATCTTAACGATAGTCGATAGATTCACGCGATGGCCTGAAGCATACCCAATTCGGGATATCTCAGCTTCAACAGTGGCAAAGAAATTCGTCACTGAATTTGTCCCACGATTCGGCGTACCACTCGAGATCACAACCGATCAAGGTACGCAGTTCGAATCGAAACTGTTCAATGAAGTTGCCAAATTACTCGGCACTCATCGAATCCGGACCACCGCCTACCATCCACAAGCAAACGGGATGGTTGAACGGTTCCACAGGCAACTAAAAGCAGCCTTAATGGCAAGGGACAACACTACTCATTGGAGTGAAGACTTGCCCTTTGTCATGTTAGGCATACGCACGGCAATTAAGACCGACTTACAATGCTCACCAGCCGAGCTAGTATACGGTCAGAATCTGAGACTTCCCAATTCGATTTCTATCACAACCGATGAAAATCCAATTGAAGAATCAGAATTTCTCTCTCGCCTTCGTTCTCATATGCAGAACATTAAGGCAATCCATCCTCGGCAATCAGTTCAAAAGGATGTCTACGTGCCAGAAGCCCTGGAGAACGCCGACTACGTTTTCATTCGAGTCGACAGAGTTCGAAAACCTTTCGAACCTCCATATGAGGGCCCATATGAAGTAATCAAACGATTACGAAAACACTTCGTCGTCAAATTGAACGGCACAACCAAGTCAATATCCATTGACAGGCTAAAGCCAGCCTTCGGTTGTGACCGCGACAACGAAGCGAAGCCGTCTAAAGCGGTAACATTCCGTTAACGCTACGCTGGGGGGGAGTATGTAGTGACCGCGTAAAGTTTAATTACCAAACTTTACGCAATGTCACACAACAACTTCCGGCACGATCAAAACGATCAGTCGGAACACTCCATCGATCACTGAACGCAAAGTTCAGTGATCTTGCCGTTTTTCCCCCGTCCCTATGGAGCTAGCCGATTTCCGGCATCTCCAAAGTCGGACTATCAAAAAGGCTCCTCAATCGTCGATCCCCAGCCCCTTTAGTTTTTTTTAGGGTGGGTGGCCGAATAAAGGAACTAAACATCTCTAAAAGACAGAATTATCGCCAGAATATCACAATTGACACATACAATCTCGAATGAGTAAAAGAATTCATATTCCAAAAGATGACGACATGGCAGCAGAAGTGAAGAAAAGATTGGCGCTGTGAAATATGTACAAGCTACTTTGGGCTAAGTAAACATATCTTAACAAGGAACATGTCAAAGAGACATAAAGTTTAACTATGTACGAGTATACAGAACCCCTATAAGATGTTTGAATTCGAAACATAAGCATTAACAAGTAGTGAAGAACACCTTCTAGCACTATATATGGAGGAGTGAATGGAAATGGTGTTTTGCGAAGAAGATATAATCATGAGCTGCATCAGTTGTATAAAGATCCCAACATTATAAAAACTATAAAAATCAACAGAATTCCATGGGCAGGACATGTTTAACGTATCAGTGATGACAAAAATTATTATGAATAAAAGGCCAGACAGACACACAGTACAGGAGGTCAAAGAAAAAAAAATATACAGATATCGTGGAAGAAGATCAACAAACCGTATAAGAAATTGTAAGTTTCAACCCAGGGTCAGAGAGCTCTGGGGAGGATGTTGCGTGAAGCTAAGACCAATAACAGGCTATTGGTGATGATGATGATGAAAACTCCAGACAGTTGGCTTTGCGATAATGCTAGACAGTTATTCTAGGAACTGTGTTGATTGCGTGACAATGTAATCTTCCCCCTGTGTAAAAAATCAAGGAAGCAGTTTTAAAATGGCGCCCGTTTTGCAATTGTATTCCTTTCATCACAAGTATGGCGTCATTCCAAATTTTAAATGGCCACCTCCACAAAATGGCAGAAGACATAATAGACTAAAAAGTAGAAAATAAAAATAAATAGTTTAAAAAACTAAAAAATACACTTTTATTTTAAAATGAACCAAAAAGTAAAAAATAATTTTTAAGATCAAGTTGCAGCAGCCACTTACTTAAATGTAAAAAGGCGAGAAGGGAGGCCAAACGATCCAATATTATTAAAATAAGAATATAGGTAAGACCGCCCCACGTTTTTTTACATTTAAGTAAGTGGCTGCTGCATTGAAAACTTTGCTTTCAAAATAATTTTTTACTTTTTGGTTCTTTTTAATATAAAAGCGTATTCTTAGTGTTTTTAAACTATTTATTTTTTCATTATACCTCTTTCCTACCGCGGACAGGGCACGCGGGTTTTTGCTAGCAATTTACATAAAATTGATACAGAAACAAAGTAGATTGTCCTTCGGCAATTTAAATGGAGCTCAAAGTTCTAAAGTTTCCTTTCGAAACAGCTACGTTATTAAAATACTTTTTAGCACATTCTAGATGGGCTGCTTTACATAAAACCACCAGCAAATTAAAATCAAACAAACATTAATCACGTAGATTATGTTCCAGAGCCGTAAACCACTTGTAAAAACATAAACTAGATGCAGCAAGACTAAAGCATTAGCATTGCACAAGAAAATACTATGGCAGCAATGCTGCAATCACTCTAGAATTTCATTTTATGAATTTTTTTACACCTGGGGAAATCAGTCATAATGCTTATTGCGCGGCCGTTTTCCTGAGATCTCCTATCGCATCTTGCAACGCGTCCATCTAGGCTCGATGTGATTAAGGGAAATGATTAGACGTTTTTCTGTCGTTTCAACAAAATACCGAATTCCATGTGCTGCAGCTCACCTCACTTCATCGAGGAAAAATACGAAATTTGTTGTTGTTGCTGTTGGCATTTTCTTAAAGTCCAATTTAGCGCAAAAAGTGACTTCCCAGCGAGGACATTAGCATCATAGGTGTACCACTATCATTGTCCGTCGTGCGCGATAGCAGCCAATAGAGGCTGGATAAAAACGGTGTATCATGGCATATAATTTGTTGTACGACTGAAACGATAATCTCTTATGTGCGGCCTTTCCTGCGACTTCACCTGTAATTCAAATTTGATTGCGATTTAATTGCACGCATCCCAAACAAAAAAAAAACGTTTTTATCTACTCCGTGCTTTTGAACATTTTATTTCGCGATAGAAGAAATGCTTAATTGGTTGCGGAGTGATTGCGAGCGTTTCTTGCATTTGAGAGTCGAGCGGGTTTCTTGGTTTTTGCAGTATTTTTTCTTTTAAATTTAGATCGATGCGCATTCAATTACTGCATGAAAAATTGTGCAGAAAAGAGAACGACATTGTCGTATTGACTTTCTAATTGATCTTTTTACTGCGACACACTTCTGACGAAATCTGATTGCTGAAGACAGACCGTCGTACTGACCAGTAATGAGTGTTAAGCCACAAAGTTTTATTTTCAGTTGCAAAAACATTTTTTTATAATAATCCAATTCTGATTTTTTAAATCACAAAATGTTTTCAATTTTTCTTCAGTTTTAGACTAGAAAACACATTTTTTTAAAGATATCAATTTATTAACATGGTGTCAATAATCTAAGGGCTCTCCACTAAGTCTATAAATTGCCAATCTAGAATGCAGGTGTGTGCTGTTCTCCGCTATTTCAACACGCGCCTACACAAAACAAACTTAAGAAATAAAAAGTTGTCGCGTGCTTAATCAAGCAAGTGAAGGTGCCTTCAACAATGGGAAAAACAGTGTATTTAACAGATGGACGGCCCAAGCGAGTTCTTTAGTTTCTTTCAGCACCCCATCTCGATAACGACGGCGTCACCGCCTTTATTATTAGCCGATCGATACACTTGGATGCATAATCTCTCCCTTCATTGAGGAATCGACGTGTTATAAATAGTAGCGACGTAGCCTTTCAGAAACTTGATCTATCGCGGTGTTAAAATATTTCTTCCAAAACTTTTCTTCTGTTATTCTTAAAGGAGTCCTAATGTTAGTAAAGCATTTGACACTCCGAATTCTTATCTTTCCATCTAAAGTGCGATATCTTTGTTGCATTTCAAGTTTCACAAGTAAATTGACAAGTAGAATGATAAGATAAGATCACATATAACTTTATTGTTTCTTTCAATTTTTGGCACTTGAATTACTGAATTGATACCAGTATTTCCTGCAGGAAAGTCGATTTTTTTGCAGAGGCTAACAACCAGCACTTAATTATCAATTTCTCGTTGAGTGTTCCTGGCTATAGATCAACCGGCCCACTTCGTTGATCTTTTATATACCTCTTAGTCAACGCAATACGTCGTCATAGTAATTCGCTTAAGCGATCCAAAATACTTCCTAGTCAGCGTCAACTTCGCATACCAATAATCTACCGCAACGAAATATGTTGGGCCTTATTCGTTTTTTCAAAGATGATGACTGGCATGTTTGGCTGACTTCGAAAACTTCATAGCTGATGATCTATTGATCATACATTGACTGTAAAACTGCGTGAAGCATGAATCATCCATCCATCCAATGGCACTACAGCCCAAATCGAGCTTTGGCCTCCTCTAGGGCATTTCTCCAAGTTGGAAGGTTCCTTGCAGCAGTTCTCCAGTTCCGAATGTTGAGCAATGTATCTGCGTCAGCCGTAATAGAGTCCGTCCATATCCTCCTACTGGTCTATTTCCTGAAATTTCTGCCACCATGAGCCGTTTTGGAATACGGTTATCGTCCGTCCTACTTACGTGGCCGGCTAGTCCTAGTCTGTTGATTTTTATAAACGTTGTCTCGGTTGTCAAAAATTTCATACAACTCGTTGTTGTATCTCCTTCGCCATATCCCATCCTCTCTCGTTGGGTCTATTATGCATCTGACAACTTTCCCCTCAAACCTGTTGACTAATTCCTCGTATGTCCTGGGTCATAGTCCAAGTCACGCTGCCATAGCACACTACTGGTCGTATTACTCTTTTGCAGAGTGAAAGTTTCGTTTTTCTGGGCATAAATCATAGTTATATCTTCCTTTTCATCGTTTCTTTTTGTAATTGTAGACCCAAGATAGACTGTTTTATCGACTACTTCTAGATTGTGTTCGTCAGTAGTTATATTTCTTCCCATTCTAAACCTTCCAGCTTTGCGTTTTTTCATCACTTTTGTTTTCTCTTCGTTAATGTTCAGCCCTATGTGCTTTGTCGCCTCTCTTAATTCGACATAGCCTTATTTTGCTGCCAAGAAGGACCTTCCCACGATGTTCACGTCATCCGCATATCCAATTAGTTGTACAGACTGCGTTGCTATGGATACACTTCTCTGTACTGACGTTTTTCTTATCACCCATTCTAGGGCCAGGTTGAAAAGGCTAGTCCATCTTAGACAAGACCTTGTCGCACTTCGAACTCTTCTTCTACTGCATTTTGGATCCTTATTTTCGCCTGGCAGCTATTCATTTCGCATTTGATCAGTTCTACCAGCTTTGAGGGAACTCCTAATTCTAATAGGATCCTGTATAGCCTGTCTCTGTTTACCGAGTCATATGCCTGCTGAAAGTCGACAAGTGTCTGGTATATACATATCTATATTCTTTTCCCAGGCTTTCTCTAGAAAATTGTTTTAAGATTCCGCACAGAGCGGAGTAAAACCTAGCAACATCGTCATTCAACTCATTTCAGAAAAGCAACTTATCGATCGAAGTGAGCTTGGGTTCTTCAAGATTTGTCTCTTCAAAGTGAAAGGTAAATGTGGACTCCTCAGGGATTAAGTTATTGTTAAAGGCAGAACAATAGTTCTCTAGAAGAAGAGGGTGATAATTATCGAGAGACGGCAAGACTATTGAATTGCAGGAAATTAGGATATCATAAAGGATAGGATATCATAACTTTAAGAGCGAGAATGCCCAAAGAGTTGGGAAAACTAGAAAGCGCTATTGGACAACAAGTGAGAAGGTTACTACAGGCAAATAGTACACCACCTCTACGAGCTTCCGAGCCATTATATCGATCCATCAGACTAACTTGGAAGGACGATTCGGAAAGTTCGGCATTAAGGATCCCACTATATAACCATATCTCCGTAAAAGCGATTATATCCAAATCGCTGGCCGAAGGTTATAGAAACACATCGTGGGTTTTGGATCTCATTCCACTAACCTCTTGATAATAGAGGGTGAGCCCTTTAAGTTTTTTTAAACCTGTCGAGACTTAGGAGTGCGATGCACATGTGTGCGGGGAACAAAGTATTTAGAGAAGGTACTGGGAGGTCAGAAAGTAGGGTCCAAAAGCTTTTCAGTGGTTTTGGACGGTGCAGACCGAACAAAGGACGCGACCAGTTTGAAATTATTGCTGATTCTTCTACAGGAGATTTTTTTTATGTGACGGATGAGAGGCTTAGGGAAAGTCCCTTTGTACTGTGGACAATCTATTTTTTCCTATACAATGTCGACAGCAGCTCTAGCCGGAAGAGAGAGAGAAGAGAGATTGTCTCAGGATTGATTGCTTTTCCTCTTTAATAATGTTTAATTGCCTCTGGCAAGGGGAAAAGCGCGAAATGAAAATATTTCGCGGCCTGGGAACCGTTACTAGGTTGGTACAGATTACCGAAGACTCAGTATCCCCAGTGTTCGAGTATTCAGCAATATTGTAAGAGCAGTTAGATGTCGAATCAGACTCTGGGATAGAGTTAGAGCCCATTAGAAGTGAAGGGGCGGGGACCGACATGCTTACAGAGAAGTTCATAGTGACAGCCTCTGTAATAGTCATTTTACGACTGCGTCATATTATGCTCCCCACGGGTTTTTAGGTGGTTAGGAGTCAGTCCCTACCGAAGGACTCTCCTCGGGTATTATGAAAAGGCCTACGGCATTACCAATCAATCTCAAGAGTAGCAGAGCCTGGAGGCTCCATACAATGAGCGGCACCGGAGTACTTACTGTCGAAAACACTCAATTTTTCCAAAAATAAGTTTACGGCTGAGCAATTTTGAGTCACTGTAAGTGATAACGACTCGACTTTAGACCTGACACATATCGTACATTTTTTAATGTCATTTAATTCTGCAGAAAAGGGGGCCGATGCTTCATTTGAAAAGGAGGAAGCGAGGGTTAAGAATCGGAAAAATCTTCTTTAAGAAGAATTCTAAAATCTAGGTAACCATCGATGTGGCAAACTTTTGCTAAGGCAACCTACGACTGTTGGCTAGGGAATGAAATAACCTTTCATTTCATAAAAAAAATATTAAATAACTAATGAGGGTGTATTGATAACGCTTCTTTAGCTCTTTATACATGTCAACTTCACAGTTGTACTGCGGCGAAAGTAGACAACCTCTATTTTTCCAATTCCTTGTGTCATATTCTGTCAGCTAAAGCTCCATTTTTATGGTTAACAAATCGGGAAAGTTGGCCCAAAAAAATAAATTACAATTTCTTTTATTTAACAGCTTCGGTACGCGATTTAGCTAGGCAACCCATGTGCGATTTATCAATGTATATTTTATCTATTATATAATCTTGGAATGGTCTTGGAATGGAATGTCTGCATTTAACAGAATACTTGAAAATTGTCCATTCTATTGCATATGAAGGAATATCTCAGGAATGTATCATCTTTTGAAAGAAAACAAAATTGAAGACACATTTCCAAATGTACAAATTGCATTGAGAATCTTTTTAAGCATGATGGTAACTAACTTAAGTGAGGAGTCTGAAAAGTATCATAAATGAATAAAGAAGTAAAGTGATATTTTAAAATATTAATATTTTAATCTATAATATAAAAATGAATCGCTAAATGTGTTGGTAAGCGCAAAACTCGAGAACGGCTGGACCTATTGGACTAATTTTTTTTTTTGAATATTCGTTGAAGTACGAGGATGGTTCTTACGGAGAGAAAAATTTAAAAAATTGCCTGAAAAAACAAAAAAATGGTAATTTTAGGAATTTTCACTTCATTTTAGTTTCAATAGCTTCATGGCCTACCTATTGTTTGACAAATGTAAAATTGTCATTAAATTGAATCATTACATTTAATGAAAATTTCAAATTTACGCAGCTGTCAAACAATAGGTAGGCCATGACGCTATTGAAACTAAAATGATCCATGGCGGCCGTCTCAAGAGGGCGGTGTACCACTTTCTTCACAACCACCTCGACATGGGTATCAAATGAAAGGGTATGATAAGTAGAATACAATAAGCAATGTAGTAGACTCAATATACCGATTCATGGCGGCCGACGCAAGACCCATGTTCTTTGAGGCATTTCATCTGTGTAAAATTCATATCTGAAGGAAAGGTCTCGGGCTCCGTGAGGTTTATAGCAAAATTTCAATAGAAAAGCAGGCGTTTGGTCCATAGCAGCCATCTCAAGAGGGCGGATTACCATTTTCTTTACAACCCCTCGACATGGATATCAAATGAAAGGGTATGGTAAGTAGAACACCAAAGGCAATATAGTATACTCAATATATCGTTTGGTCCATGGCAGTCATCTCAAGAGAGCAGATGACCATTATCTTCACAACCCCTTCGAAATGGGTATCCAATGAAAGAGTATGATAAGTAGAACAATATAAGCAATATAGTATACTCAATATGTCGCTTGGTCCATAGCGGCCACCTCAAGAATGCGGATTACCATTTTCTTCACAACACCTTCGACATGGATATCAAATGAAAGAGTATGACAAGGAGAACACCATAGGCAATATAGTATACTCAATATATCGGTTCGTCCATGGCGATCATCTCAAGCGGGCGGACTACCGTTTTCTTCACAACCCTTTCGAGATGGGTATCAAATGAGAGAGTATGATAAGTAGAACACATAAGCAATATAGTATACTCAATATATCGTTTGGCCCATAGCGGCCATCTCCAGAGGTTGGATTACCATTATCTTCACACCCCTCGACATGGATTTCAAATGAAAGGGTATGATAAGTAGAACACCATAAGCAATATAGTATACTCAATATATCGTTTGGTCCATGGCGGTCATCTGAAGAGGGCGGATGATCATTTTCTTCACTACCCCCTCGACATTGGTATCAAATGAAAGGGCATTATAAGAACATTGCCATAGACTGTGTCTTTAGATTCATGGCGGCCATCTCAAGAGGGCGGGTTACCATTTTCTTCACAACACCCGAGACATGGGTATCACATGAAAGGCTATGAAAAGTAGAACACCATAAGCAATATAGTATACTCAATTTATAATTTGGTCCATGGCGGCCATCTCAAAAGGGCGGTTTACCATTTTCTTCACAACACCCGAGACATGGGTATCAAATGAAAGGCTATGATAAGTAGAACAATATAAGCAATATAGTATACTCAATATATCGTTTGGTAAATGGCGGTCATCTCCAGAGGGCGGATTACCATTTTCTTCACAACCCCTTCGAGATGGGTATCAAATGAAAGAGTATGATAAGTAGAACACCATATGCAATATAGTATACTCAATATATCGTTTGGTCCATAGCGCCATCTCAAGAGGGCGTATTAATATTTTCTTTACAACCCCTTCGACATGGGTATCAAATGAAAGAGTATGATAAGTAGAACACCATAGGTAATATAGTATACTCAATATATCATTTGGTCCATGGCGGTCATCTCCCAAAATCAATTTTCCCAGATTTGTTCTTTTTTCACTATATCATTTTCCTATCGCAGACTGTGTCCCCATAATCTTATTTCATTGAAAGGCGTTGCAACGCACGCGGGTTTTTGCTAGTAATTTAATATTGTTTTGGAGTCACGTTTTGTCATACCTTTCGCTATAAAAGTAAAGTAACTCCAAAGTGCATTATAGGTGCAATCATAGTGTACTTCTGGATTTGCTTTAGTTTTCTAGCGAAATATATGACGAAATGTGTCTCCAAAGCAAATCAACCTCTAATATTTTAAAACATGGAGTTACACCACTTTTACAATGAACGGCACATATATGCAACTGTTTGATGACCTTACCGGTGTACGGGAGTGGTTGACAAAAACGGGACCCTACTTCTTGTCTGTCGTTAGCGATTTATGTTGGTTGGTTGCATTGGAACGTGTCAAAGTTTTGTAGTCCAGCTAATTTTTGACTAAAAGACTAAAAATTATGTGGGCACAGAACACCGATGGATCCAAAAGCACAAAGGTTTCATTTTGGTAACAAACTGGTTGTACGCGCGATTATTGTGAAACTGGTTTGAAACTGGGATTGCAACTTGGTCTACTTGTGGGCGGAAGGCCTAAGGCTTCAAGACAAGAAAGCTTTACCAGTTTGTCCCTGATGTCCATCAAATATGTTGTACTCAAAGGCGTAGACTTTGAACAAGTGATTGACGATTTTGCTCATCTCAAAGCTAGAAGTACTTTTAAGCACTAATGCTAAAAGAGTTACTTTTACGGATTATGTTATAATTACTATTTACCTACTCATTTAATATGATTGTAAAGAAATAAAAACAAGAGTTAAATAAATCTAGAATTTTCTTATCTACCAACACCTTTTATTTGCTTGTTTTAATTAAATAGTCCTCTGTTGTACATAACTATAGGGGTCCCATTATAATAAAGAGCCCAGGGCCTCCAATCGGTAAAAGACGGCCATGCATGTGATCATTTCATGGCGGATTCTCAGATAAAGTTATTCTCAAGATGTTAAGGGAAGGTCAGCTGTTAAATTCAGTTTGTCCACTGAGCCAGAAGGAAGATCGGGGCCGGTCTTGCATTAACAATGAGACAGTACTTCGTTGTGGAGTCGTTGAATTAGCCAGGACTCTTGCGGTCCCAATCAAGAATGAGTTCGACGTCCCTCACTCAGCTCACGATCTAAACGACAAGATCTGGCACGTGCTTGCCTTATATTGTCGAAGGTATAGAGATAACACAGAGTATCGTCATCGGCGAAACTGTGAAGTGATTTGAAGGGGATTGAGGGCAGATTGTTTATGAATATAAAACAAACAAACGGGTGAGAGTATCGACCTCTTGGGAACACTGGTCAGCTTGAGGAGTAGACCCAACGCCATCCAATACTACCTTAATGGAACAGCCAGAAAGAAATTCTGCAAAATTCTTATAAATCGATGACTGTTTAGTGGAGGTGCTCTATCACATACACACGAGGGGTCGCCAGTAGATAGTTTTTGATTTAAAGGCGTACTATTTCATATTTCTCATGTAGAATTTTGTTGGATACTACATTAGATTTTTGTTGATTAATATCTCCATGACTTTGGCAATAGTGGAAGTAATTATCTTTACGCGATAGTTAGAGCGGTTGTTAGAATCGCCTTTTCGAAATGAGCTAGTTTCTAGGAATAAAAGGTGATGCACATTTATTGACAACCATATGGGCTATATTCTCAGGGCCACTGGATTTATTAAGGTCGAGCTTTTTGAAACAGCTATGTATAGATTTTTTCAAACTCCGTGACACAAAAAATTTGAACAGTTCTGCGCACTTCATTGCCAAATTTTATAAATATTGTTCTATCATTTCCCCGCTTTTTAAGCAACAAACGCAGAAAAAACTCAACAAAATAATTTGGGAAGGGATGTGCGCATGCCGGATGAACAAAGTTAAGTAATCTTTATATGTATTGAGCAGAGCTTTTAAATACATGTAAAACTCCTGCTCAACAAAGGCAGTTTATCCATTGTAATAAGCATAATTTTACTATAATTATGCTAAATATTTCTCATCCCTAAATTTAAAATAAATTAAAAGAATTGCTGGAAAAATTTCTTTTAAGGATATGAGCATTTTCATTCATAAATTGAGAGTTCTCCGCAGCCGCAAGCAACACAACCTCCCCAGGCAGAAGCGCGCTTGCGACTGGCGGAAAATGTCAAAAATCTAGTAATCAAAGTGATAAAACACAAATATCGTAGTTTTTAGTAGAAATTACTACAAATTATTTCTGTGGCATATGTGTAAAATATAAAAACCTTAAAATAAAAAAATATATAAAAACGGTTGTTTTTCAGTTATAATTTGTAAATTTTTTAAAAAATCATTGAAGTCCCAGAAAGATACACCTCCCTTTAGCAATACGCAGTCGCGACTGATTACATGGCAACAAGTGATTTGATAGGAGGAGTTAACTGAAGCTTTTGTCTGAACATTTTTAAGAGCTTAGCTGGGGAACATGCGCGGGATGTCACGAGGTTTGAAAACAACTATACAACTCGATTCCTGAACATAAACCTGCTGATTTTCCCTTTTCATAATTAGCTGTTCTTGATTGAGCTGGTTTGAGATATCTCAGCAAAACGTGTTTTATTAGCGATTTATGTTTAATGCTGTTAGTTGAATCGACGCAATTTGAAACACGGCTTTCCTGTTCTATTTTTTTTTTTTGGTAGAACAACTTCGGTCAACATATCTTGCGCTCCTTTTTTGACAGCTGCTCTACAATGAGTTGCCTTGAGATGCTCTGATTTTTTCTCGGTTTTATTAAACACCGCTATTCCATGCTCGAATAAAAATAAAACTTGGTCCTACAACGGGCGAACACTGCCTGCTTGGCTTTTTAAGGGCCATGTAATGGTCGTCGATTTTCTAACCATTTTTAATGGGAGCACATGCCGGTTTACAAACCCCGAAATTTCAGTATAAGATTTAAATGACCAAGAGCTGCGCTGTACACACGGGCGTATGACGGCAAAATGAAGCCCAAAAAGATTTGAACCAAATATATTTCCGAATGTGCTTTATGGGAACTTGATCATTTTCGTTATGTACAATGTTCCTTTCGATTTATCCTACTTAAAGATTGTCGATGCACAAGAGAAACAAGCTTGACAGTTAATCCAGTAAATAGGTCGAAAAAATGCTTTGGAATGCGAAAAATACCGCACGCGATTTTTTTACCAAATGATTTTATATATTTTTATGAGCTTAATTTCAAAATGGCGTCATCCCCACCCTTATGCTAAACTTACAGTGAAGGAAAACCCGTTTAATTCTATATCTCGGAAACTATGCATTTTACGACAAAAATGTATATAATCTTTTTTGTTCAGAGTCTTTTTTTTTGTAAAGTCAATATGTTCGGAGTTATAGTGCTTCAAACTTCGATATGGAATGTTGTGGTCTAAGAACCCGTAGTCTTGCAAACAACCTTCTGATGCCGAGGACAATGTTTCCATCACGGTCGGTGTTCGCCCGGTGTAAGGATATCTTATATTTTTCCTCGGGTGATTGCGCAAATCGATCATGTGCATATTATTCAAAAAAGCATTTCCAAGCATCATTTATTCAAACAAGTATGCGCAAACCTTGCATCTATTTTTCTATGTATGCCTATCTAATTATCGAAAACGAAGAAAAAATGTGTGAAAATTAAATGCCATTTTCGAGGATTAAGGGGACTCTTCACTGAAATGGCTAAAATCTGAACCGCTATACCGATTTAGATGAAATTTTGTGTCCGAATAGTTGTTATCGAGTAAAAAACAAAAGCACAATCAATTGAGCAAGCAACATTTTTGTTAATAAACATCCGAGAAAAGGGGTATTTTCCGCGACCTTTTTGCACGCGAATTTTGAATCGATTTAATTTTTTTTTGTGCCAAAATGTTCAGTAATTAATAATAAACATTACTGTCAGACAGAATTTTGATATCTTTTTTTGTTTATTAACAATCCACAAATATGTCGGGCAATGTCGAAAAACAGCCGAAAATCTCGATTTTTTCGGTTTTTTATTACATTTTTGTTTATAACTTTATGAATTTTCAAAATTTCAAAATTCTGTCTGACAGATTTATTCAGTTATAAATTTCGAACATTTTCCACGTTATAAAATTAAAATCGGTTGAAAATTGTGGAACGAGGAGGTCGGAGAAGATAAAAAAATGAAAAAAAAAATTTGTTGAGATAAACACGTTCAAAGTTTGACGCAACCATTTTCTCCGCCGCAGTGGCTAAAACCTCAATCGCTCCACTATGTTATAAACATTGTTATATGTTGTTTTTTTTTAAATGTGAAAACGCTACATAATTCAGAAAAGTCTACTCTATCAGAATATGCAATAAAAAAAATTTCGTCAAAAAATCGATTTTCAACCAAATATCGGTGAAGAGTCCCCTTAAGAGGCAAAAGTTTCTTGATTGCGCAATCATGCAAGCAGCCATGCAATTATGAAAACGTCAATTCTCTTTGAATATGGTTGATCAACTTCACCCAGCACAGCTTAACATGCTTATCAACCACTAGCTCCGCTTAAGTAAAATCAAAAATCAAATCGAGCCAATCACAAAAATCTTGAACGACTCCAGTCGACCTGCTTTCGTTTACATTTGCACTTGAAGTACGCTTCAAGCAAGCTTCAAGATGTCGTGGAAACACACTAATTGAGCCCGAGTAGCTCACATTTCTGGCAAAATTTCGCCTTCACCAATCCTCAGCTTTATTGGCTTAAAAAGTGGTTTTACTGAAGTGCTGAACGATGTCTGCTTTTAAAGCATCTACATAACAAATTTGGTGCAACTCCTGTCCTTAGAAACTAAACAAAGCCGGTTCGAGTGGCAGCATCCTATTCCACTACATTGCAACAGCGGAATTTTTACATTACGCTGGTCCAACGCACAATGGTTCAATGTCTTCATCAAAAAACGTATATTTTAAGTCCCTTGTGGCACCTTCTATAATTTTAATCAAATATTTTTGTTTGTGTATACTTCATAGCAGTTTTTTGATTACCACAACGAAAAGATGAAAAAAACCGTGGCGTCATTTTTCACCCTAGAAATTTTAATTATGTCAGAATTAAAATGGAATCAAGAACCTAGGAGTTATGAAGTTTATGAGGTCGCATTTATTACTGACATCCTCTCAGTTGGTACTTTTTCGTCGTAGTATTTATTTGTTTGTATCTCCTTGGATTTAGTGTCCTGGAGGAATTTCCGGTTATGTTTTTGCCCGCTTCACCTCTAAAAAAGGGGGATTTTGTATTTTTTAATTAGAAGTGCATGAGCTGCGAAAAAGTTATTCGTCACAGCAAATCCACTGGGATGGTCTCAGTGTAGGGACCGCATGGGTTCAATTGTGAGACCAGGGAACAAGGATATACAACTGAATGTTCTCTATTCAACGAATCAACTTTTTCCGTTGCTTATAACCTCCAAAAAAATTAATATGGTTTTATTAGATTAGAACCAAATTTTTAAATGTTGCTTTTATGATTAATCCTTGCAGCACTTCGCTCGTCTGAATAATTCAATCTGCAGGTGATTTTTTTGTCAGTAGCATTTTATTTATGGCTCTCATAAATTTAAAATGGACTTCAGCGACTTACTTTAGAGAAGCGTGTTAAATTTCATACAAAGGTGAGCTAATTTAAATATTTCTGAAAAGAAGACAACAAGGATACCCCCTGCCATGTTGTTCGTGTGCGCATGCAATTTTGCGTGAATCGGTTTTAGTGAATCCTTGCAGTTTTTGGTATTTCCTTTTAGGTAGACATTTGTATAAGAATGCAAAATCTTTTTGATGTTGCAGACAGCAATTGTAGTCGAATAAAATAGAGAGAAGGAAAAGGTATGTGCACGTAGGTAAACGGAAAACAATATAGTAAAGTTTTCTTAATAATTTGAGGTTGTGTTCGTGCGAATTGAAAAACATAATAAGTGATTTAGAATAAACTCATCTTCAATCACTGTGTAAAACGAGACCTAAGTTATTATGAAAAAAATTAGTGTACGTAGGACCACACGTTAGAAGTGAAAGCTTTTATGACTAGACTATATTTCCAAATGAATTTTAATATTGCAGGAGAATAATGGTTAATAAATTTTGTTTTGGTTATTTCATTTAAGCTTATTTCATTGTTACTTGCTATTGCAATAAAATAAGAAAAACAACAACGTAATAACGTTTTTAAAAGAGAACTAGCAAAAACCCGCGTGCGTTGCAACGCCTTTCAATAAAATAAGATTATGGGGACACAGTCTGCGATAGGAAAAAGCTATAGTGAAAAAAGAACAAATCTGGGAAAATTGATTTTGGGAGATGACCGCCATGGACCAAATGATATATTGAGTATACTATATTGCCTATGGTGTTCTACTTATCATACTCTTTCATTTGATACCCATGTCGAAGGGGTTGTGAAGAAAATATTAATCCGCCCTCTTAAGATGGCCGCTATGGACCAAACGATATATTGAGTATACTATATTGCGTATGGTGTTCTACTTATCATACTCTTTCATTTGATACCCATCTCGAAGGGGTTGTGAAGAAAATGGTAATCCGCCCTCTTCAGATGACCGTCATGTACCAAACGATATATTGAGTATACTATATTGCTTATGGTGTTCTACTTATCATACTCTTTCATTTGATACCCATGTCGTAGGGGTTGTAAAGAAAATGGTAATCCGCCTTCTCGAGATGGTCGCTATGGACCAAACGATATATTGAGTATACTATATTGCTTATATTGTTCTACTTATCATACTCTTTCATTTGATACCCATCTAGGAGGGGTTGTGAAGAAAATTTTAAACCGCCCTTTTGAGATGGCCGCCACGGACCAAATTATAAATTGAGTATACTATATTGCTTATGGTGTTCTACTTTTCATAGCCTTTCATTTGATACCCATGTCTCGGGTGTTGTGAAGAAAATGTAACCGGCCCTCTTGAGATGGCCGCCATGAATCTAAAGACATAGTCTATGGCATTCTTCTTATAATGCCCTTTCATTTGATACCAATGTCGAAGGGGTAGAGAAGAAAATGATCATCCGCCCTCTTCAGATGACCGCTATGGACCAAACGATATATTGAGTATACTATATTGCTTATGGTGTTCTACTTATCATACCCTTTCATTTGAAATCCATGTCGAGGGGTGTGAAGATAATGGTAATCCAACCTCTGAAGATGGCCGCTATGGACCAAACGATATATTGAGTATACTATATTGCTTATGTGTTCTACTTATCATACTCTCTCATATGATACCCATCTCGAAGGGGTTGTGAAGAAAATGGTAATCCGCCCGCTTGAGATGATTGCCATGGACCAAACGATATATTGAGTATACTATATTGCCTATGGTGTTCTACTTATCATACTCTTTCATTTGATATCCAAGTCGAAGGTGTTGTGAAGAAAATGGTAATCCGCATTCTTGAGGTGGCCGCTATGGACCAAGCGACATATTGAGTATACTATATTGCTTATATTGTTCTACTTATCATAATCTTTCATTGGATACCCATTTCGAAGGGGTTGTGAAGAAAATGGTCATCTGCTCTCTTGAGATGACTGCCATGGACCAAACGATATATTGAGTATACTATATTGCCTTTGGTGTTCTACTTACCATACCCTTTCATTTGATATCCATGTCGAGGGGTTGTAAAGAAAATGGTAATCCGCCCTCTGGAGATGGCTGCTATGGACCAAACGCCTGTTTTTCTGTTGAAATTTTTTTGCTATAAACCTCACGGAGGCCGAGACCTTTCCAACGAATGCAAAACCGTGGAAATCGGATCGTGCGTTCTGGAATTATAGCGTCAGGAAGGAAAACCCGACTTATTTTTATATTATAGATTATGCAATTCGAACTCCGGGGGTTTTTTTTTGTAAAAAAAAATCGTTTTTAAATTTATACATTACATTTCTTTTATTAGCTACTAAAAATTTCATTATTAACTTATCCGGACAGGTATTATCAAAATTATAAGATTATTCTACAGAATATGACTACGATGTTACAAAAAGCCCCGAAGAAAAAAATCAAGACATGGATCTATTACATCACTCAATAAGTTCTTCAAGCAGCTTACATGTTGCGCCACTATCCATATCATTTTTAGATAGTACCAACCTTCAAACGATATCAAATCACAGTGTTTTTAGTGACGCTACTTGTCAAAGCAAAGAAATATCTGAATTTCGTATTTGATACAGCAGGAATTTTGCAGTTGTGTTCCGATTCCAGTGAAAATCGGTACCGTGGGGTTTTTTTAGCGCAAATGATGATTCTGCGTTCAAATTTCAAAATGGTGGCGCCAATATGCGATACGATTTTTGTTTTTGCAATTACAATTCGATTTCACTGAAAGCTATTTGGGGGTGTTTAAGGTCGGAAATAGTGGATTTGTTCAAAAAACGACCAACCAACCAACGTTATTCGAGCTATACTACGCAAAGCCAGCACAAAGAAAGAAGACAATTTTGATGCAGATGCATTTGTACAACAAGAACAAATGGGTATATCCATGGTAACTCACGTTATGATTGGAGCTTCGGATACACATTAAAATGCAATTATAAAGCCTTCTTACTTTATTTCTTGAGCTATTACACCATAAAAAACAGTACTAAGATTAAAATACTTTTTATTCAACATTATTGTTTATCATATAAATAGGAATCTACCTAAACTTTCGGGCACTCACGTTACATTTTCTGACATAATGTCTTCCGTTAGTAACTATTTGTGTAAAAACCTGCTCTGTTGTAAATAAAAAAAAATTAAATTATAACATGTGGGTTCTAATACTGATAGGCAAATAATAACTTTCTACAACCATTTCAAATTTTCAGAATTTTTTTTGATAGTCACTCATGAGTCATGTTACAAAACGTTTGGTAACTCATGTTACATTTTTTTAAAGGACTCCTACAACCTTTAAATGCAACAATTATTTATTTACGTAAATTTGGAAAGAGGTATACATCATCGTCGGAGCTAGCATCCGATCCATAAATTTGTTCGAATGTTGATTTAATGAGCTTTGAATAAGGCGTTAACTCCTCTCCTTTCACTACACCATTTATTGTGTAAAAATTATGTATTTTACTGATTCCAGGAATTGCTGTGGCGTTTTCAAATACATGATTCAGTTGCTTGCCTTCAGAGCTCTTTTCTATATCTTCTTCCTTCAATTCTTATAAACGACTCCGTAATATCACCACGGCTAAAATTAAAGAAGCCAAGCGAAATTTCTACGCATGCCGACTCAACCCGACTTTGCCACCGAAGAAACTATGGAATAACTTAAGTAAATTAGGGGTACAATTAAAAAAAGAGCCGAAAGTCTGAATTCGCACTTTACTTCAAGTAACTCTGTCCGTATTACGCATGTTCCTCTGTCGTCGTCTAATGGATTCAGTTTCCGCTGCGTAAACCACGCTGAAGTTTTATGTGCCGTAATTCAATCGAATGCTACAAGGAGCGACAAGATATCGCCGAGATTTCTTAAACTATTGTTACATAGTCTATTACCTATTATAACTCATTTGATTAACTCATGCCTTACTACTTCCAAATTTCCCAATTCTTGGAAACATGCCTTTGTACTCCCTGTTGCCAAATGTTCTTCCCCTGAGCGCCCTGCTGACTTCCGTCCTATTAGTATCTTACCGTGTTTAGCAAAAGTTCTTGAGAAACTGATTGCATTTCAAATTGTCGAGCTCTGTGAACGTTATCAGCTTATAAATCCCAGCCAATCTGATTTTCGAAAATCTCACAGCTGTGATACTGCACTTCTTAAAATCACGACCGGTATTAGGAACTACTTAGATGGGAATCAAGTCTGCTATCTTGCACTACTAGACTTTTCCAAGGCTTTTGATAATGTTGACCACTCTCTACTTCTCGAAAAGCTCCGCATGCAGTTTAGTTTCTCCTCATCTGCTCTCAAGCTTATGCATAGTTTCTTGAATAACCGTTCGCAACAGGTAATGCTGCATAATCGCGCTTCAACCTCTACCATCCCCTGCTGTGATGTTCCGCAAGGTTCAATTCTTGGCCCTCTCCTATTTATTATATTCATTAATGGCCTTCCTGCAGTAGTAAACAACTCCAAAATTCACATGTACGCTGATGATGTACAGCTGTACCTCTCTATGCCTAAGGACCAATTGGTCTCAGGAGTGCGGAAACTATCCGAGGACTTACAAAATGTTCTTCTTTGGGCTTCGGCTAATCGCCTATCACTCAATCCAGGCAAGTCGCCATATCTAGTTCTAGCTCACTCTGTTAACCCCAGTCTGGTTTTTCCCAGAGTCATTTTAAATGGCAATCCTATTCAGCGTGTAGATCGTGTTAAAAATCTCGGAGTAACTCTAAACCATGATATGACCTGTTGTGACCATATCCGTTATATAGTGAGTAAAACCTATTGTCTTCTCAGGAAACTCCGTCTGTATGTGATGAATTGCGCCCTTCGTTTGCGCTTAGCAAAAGCGCTACTCCTTCCCCATCTAATGCATGGCTACTTAGTCTTTCCCTCGTTAGATGCTTCTTGTGCTCGGAAAATTGAAGTCGCATACAATGATTGTATACGCTTTATTTATAATCTATGACGGTATGATCACACTACGCCTTTTGTGAACAATGTCTTGGGGTGTTCCTTAAAAACTTATAAAGACTTGAGGTTGCTGAGGTTTTTTCATGATATACTTAGACGGCAAAAACCCTCCCACCTCTCTGAATACCTCCAGCTCTCGCAATCGCGTAGAAATATTAATGTAATTATTCCTCGGTTTCGTTCTTTGCTAGGCCAACGTTCATACTTTGTATATGCAGCTCTGCTTTGGAATACTCTTCCTTATAATTTGCAATTTATTGAATCAAGTTGTGTTTTTAAAAGGAGTCTTTTTGAATACCTTACGGACCTTCCGTCTTGAAACGCAAATACTATCTTTCTAGCTGGCACTCTAGTTCTCTCAAACTGCAAATCTAATTTTTCTTCTTTTTTTCTCTCTTTTTTCTTTTTGATCTCTCTAAAATAATTTGTTTTTATCTTTCTTTCTTTTTTTACTTTATCTTTTGTTTATTTATGTATATTATAAGATATATTTTAATGTTAGTTAGTAAGTAGGCTATTTTTTTTTTACTGTTAATTTTCCATTTTGTCTTTTTTTTCCTCCGTTTGTTGTACTAATTTAAGAATCTTTCTTTTGTACAAACATTGAAAATAAATAATAATAATAATAATAATTCGATGACTTTTATATTAGAATATTTGTTTCCAACGTGCCTAACTGCCAACTTACCAAAACAAAGTAGAAATAAAAATACAATATCGTCTTAATATTCCTAATTTAATTTTTAACATTTAATGTCACATTTCAATGGAAATACCCAAATAATGAAGAGGCGTCCTATTACACTTAGAGACAACATGAAAATGACAATAACAAATATACCAGCGGTTGTGTAAGCGTACCAAACTTCGTAGCATCGACCGATCCAGAAGCTTACTATTATAGTTTATTGTTGCAGTATATGCCTTACCGTAACGAAAGTGGATTCTCGATTGGAGAATACAATAATGCTAGAGAAACATTCCTTGCGAAAATCAGTTGCAATTGGCTCAACGAACTATGAATGCTAGTCAAAAAGAAGTAATATTATTATTAATTTTATATATTAATAATAATATTACTTCTTTTTGACTAGCAAATCAATTCACACTCAGATATCTGGTGGTGGCGAAAGATTAAGAATATTCTCTACTGTGGTAGATACGTTGTACGAAAAAGTTCCTATCGGACTTACTGCGAAATCAAATCAATAAATGCTATGTAAAGGACGCAGTAAAAATATGTGCATTGCCGGGAGCAGAAGCACGGCTAATCAGCGGCTAATAATTCAGGCAGCAGCGTATAATTCTACGGTGTGCGAAGCAAAATAACTACGAGGAGTGTGAGGGATAGCGTTTCAATGTAGCAATGCAAACGCCGCTAACAAGTTTCATTTCATATTCTCACACACTGTTGCTGGAGCTCGACCAAAAGTTGCCATGCTCTAGCCAGCTACATGGCTGCAACATTTAAATATTTTGCTTGGATTAATCGCTTTCGGAAATTTTGCAATCGATTTTGAACATCTTGATAATATTATGATAGATACATTCGGAAAATTATGACCGTACACATAGCCGCCAGGAATATTGAGTATACTATATTGCTTATTGTCTTCTACTTATCATACCCTTTCATTTGATACCTATGTCAAAAAAGGTTGTGAAGAAAATGGTTATCCGCCGTCTTGAAATGGCCGCCATGGATCTAACGATATATTTAGTATACTATATAGCTTATTGTATTTTAAAATTGTAATCTACCTATGGTACCCTTTCATTTGATACTCATGTCGAAGGGGTCGTGAAGAAAATGTTAATCCCTCTGCCGGCCGCCGTGAATCTAACGGTGTATTGTGTATTCCATATTACATTGTCATTGGAGCTAAAGCCTTGTGCAAAATTTCAGCATAATCAGTTAACAGGAAGTATGCGAAAAATCGATTGCAAAACTTGTACCGGACAAACAGACAGACAGTTTTTAAATGATAAAAAATTATTTAAGAACATCTATGAGTCAAGTTTAAATCACTGATGATATTATCAATAGAACGAGAGCTGGCAGAAAATACAGACTATGATGATGTTATCGATGAATTTGCATAAATTTAAGAAAAGAAAAATAGTGTTTACACTGTTAAAAATTTCTATTGTAATTTTTCAAAACATTTGTTGGAAGCATCACGTCACGATATAGTAAAAGTACAATCCAGTTTTGTAAATGTACTACACAGTTAATTCCAATGAGATTTGGGAAAATTACAAAACGTGTATAGCAATTTTACTAAAGAGTTATCAATACTCTGTTTAGTAATATTACCAATACAAGTGATGTAATTTTGTTAAAAAAAATTATACTGAAAATCTCCTGTATTTTCAATACGTTTTATTGTCCGAGAATCGTAATAACTCAGCTCGAGTAAAATTATAATAAATCAAATTATAAACGTTTGTAAATTCGAAATGCTTTCTATTGAAAGCTGATAAACAGTTCAGTAAAATCGCAATGCGTGTAGGATTTATACATAAAGATTGTAAAGTTACAACTGGGGCCAGTTCACGCAATTCGACACTCGACGTCGACATCGACGCTTTATGAAAACGACATTAATTTGTACGACGTTGAATTTGGGTTCAAGTAAGTCGACGTGTCGAATGTCGTTTTCCCAAAATAATTTCTCCTAAAGGTATGCAAAATCTAATGAAACCGCTGCACTTTTCACATTATCCACAAGGGGGACAAGTTGCAAATAATACTAAAACTTCAATAATGTGAGTAATTAAATTAATTAATTAAACAAATTTATAATAATATTGGCAAATCTCAACTCTGAATTTATTTTTCTACATCTAGCTCTTCTTGGAGTAATTATAATTGTTATTTTTCAACTAATAGTTTTTCTTTTTCTATTGCATTTTGCTAGTTCAGAAATGTAAATAGTTTTATGTAAAATTATTCCTGCTCTGTTCTAATTGGCACCACAACTCGATTTTAATACAACAATAAATGAATTCGACGCCAAATCTGGCTTCGAGAAGATTAACGACACTTTTAAAACGACAAACATAAAACGTCGACTTGCGTGAACCCAAAACGACATTTAACGCGTCGTTTTCAGTCGACGTCGAATTGCGTGAACTGGCCCCTGATATTAGTAAATTTCCTCACATATCTTAGAAAATTCCTTGAATTGTATTTTAATTTTGTATTGCCATACACTGATTTGTAATTTTACTCATCTTATATTTTGTAAAACAATTGTAATTTTACAAACATTTTTAACAGTGTTTTTTATGACATAACATAAAACATAACATATATTTTAGCGTGCTTGTATTTCAGGTTTTAGATTATTTTTGCTCGGCGATAGAACGCAGGGATATGGCGGTTTTGGGTTCCACTAGTTTTACGGGGCCCCTACACGATTTGTACGCAGAGATGTGGGGTTTTCACTTTTTGAGTTTCACCCTATTCTCTGGACTCCTCTGGTCCTGGGCCCAGAGCAAATCGCCTCAGTTGCCCCCTTTGTAGCGGACCTGGGCATATCACGGCGCTATCTCCAGCTAATCTCGACGTTGGTTAAAAAAATAAACTCATACAACATCTAAGAGTTCAACTAATAGACTCACTGACTTCTCCAGGCTACCCCTAACCTATCATATCCTTTTTATATCTCCAAGCTAAGCTTGCTATTAGACATTGCACCATGACATGTGGCTTATATTTACTTTGTGGCTTATATTTTCAGGGGTGATTCCGGGATATATTTGAAAAAAAAAAAAAAAAAAAATTGGGTGCCACCATTTAGAAGATTTATAGCTTCTAAGAACGATAAAAATTCCAATATTCTTCATTTTTTAGCCGAATACTAAGGGTACTCATTTCACTTCGTAAATTCTTCGTATTTGTCGTACATTTCGTACTTCGTAGTTGTTCGTAGTTTTCGTAGTTCATTTCCATATATTTTTTAACTACGACATTTTGTATGAAGTACGAAGCTACTGAGTTTCTAAAACGGCTCCGTAATTTTAAATTGTCGTAGTTGATGTTGACATTGCTGTGAATTTAAAAGATGACTAGCGAAACATTGAGAATGGCTTTATCAATTAATGCTTCTAAACCATTTTATTTTTCACTTTTGCTGGATATTTTCTTACAAAACAACTACTTTAAAATATCACAATTTAAAAATGACACTAAAGCAATAATACGAAAAATGAACTACGAAAAGTATTCAATGTAGTCGTTCATGTCATTCGAACTACGAAACTACGAAACTACAAAACTACAAACAACTACAAAGTGAAATGAATACCCTTACTATTTCAGATTTTGAGTAAAATTTGAAACATAAAACATATACATTTGTTTTTTTGTAGAAGCTTACATATTACCTTGTATTTGAAATCCTATGATATTTTCATGAATAAGGTAGCAATCTACGCAGAATACTCTCACCTGTTAAGTTTCCAAACCACAAATTTTCAGAGGTACATATAAGTCGTCAAAATCGTTTCTTTTTCACGAAATTTTCAACTTCAACCACCTTTTTCTCCAAAAATACGTAATTAATCAATATTTTTTCCCAAAATTTGAAAACTTACACAATTGCCTATGAATATGGACTGGACAATTTTTATGGTACGGCCTTTACTTTTGAAGTTATATGCCATTTTAATGCTAAATTGGATCTATTTCGTACTTTATCAGTATTTTACCATCTGAGCTTATGTCGAAAAGAGCCAAATAATAAATAAGGAATATTCTGCGTAGAGTGCTACCTTATTTATGAAAACATCTCATAGGGTTTCAAAAATACAGGGTGATATGTAATCCTCTACCAAAAATATTTCAAAACGCCCTTGGGGCTAAACCGTTACGACAAATTGTCGACCTAGGCCAATGATTGGAATTACTTAATACTTGACATAATAATTTATTAAAGCTTTTGTCGTGTTTTCGGTAAGTTTGTGTACAGGTAACTGCGTTTAACTTTAAAGTCTGCCTCAAAGGGCTGCACAGAAGACACTCCTTGTTTTGTTAGTTTCATATAAAAGTGAATCTGCCCTGTAAGTTCATTCCGAAGAGGGTTAAAATCTCAGGTCCTTTAGAACCATCATTTCGGTTCCAACTATAATACCTTTGACCGTCCATTTCTTTCCAACAAATCCCTGCATCCGACATTCATTATTTTTCCAACAATTCCCAATGTAAATTTAAAGAAAACTGGAACAATTCGCACCAACCTAAACTGAATCCCTTTTTATTATATTTGTAAACCATCTGAAACTAATTTTATGAGGTATTCGTAAACGTCAACCAAAAATAGACCACATAATAAACTAAAGCTGCACGAACTGCTACAATTAGCAGCTACTACACAAAAGGACAGGTTAAAATTGCCTTTGATTTTATTGCACGCCATTTAAGCCAAATATACACCAATCATCCACAACGAGTGTCCTTGAATCCTTTAAACAGTAAAGCTAATCCGTTTAAATTAGGGCTGTAAACATGGGTTAAAGAAATATTGAGGTTCGGCAAGGAATGAAATCCTTTTTCGTGTAAGGCCATTCACCAAGTATTTTGCAAATCCTGTCGCAGGGTGGCGAATCTTTGACTAATGAAGTGTTACCGTAAGGATTCAAGGTTGAGTTTGGCATTTAGAGACGTTTTCTCTTTTCGAAGTCGGGCATATGCAAATTTTAAAAGAATTCAGTTTTCTTTTAATTTTTGAATAGTGTAGGTCGGAAGGAGTAGAGTTCTGTGTGCTTGATTAATGGAAAGTGAGTGACAGTGTTACAGTGTTTAGTAATTTTTCTTGGCGATTAAAAAAATTGTTGAATAGAGCTAGTGATAATATGTATATAGTTCTTGGTTTTTTAATTTTAAATTTGAACTAAAAAAACCCAGTTTTATTAGATATTGTAAAAACACAATAAGATAACATTTAAAGGATACATGTACCTACTATGGTAAAAAGTACTTACTTAGGTTAGGTAAAATCCAGAAAATAAGGGACTTACCCCAATTAGCCATAAATGTATTCTATCAGTTGGTTAAATTGAAATGTTTCAACATCTTCAGTCACATGTTCTATTACAAGACTGGGACCGGTAAGTTGAATTTATTTTAGAAAATACATGCTCAAAGTGATGGGACTTAGCCAAAAGTATGCTGCAAACCTAGCTTTGTATATAAATGCACTTACACTGCACTTCATTTTCTTGTTTCTGCGCTGGTTGTTTACCTTTACACTTTTTTAAAAATTTGGATGAATGGAGAACATAACCTTTCTTGTCCTAATACATATGTCCTCTCTAAAACGAATGTTTGTTATAAGTAGCTAAGAGCAGAAATTTAATTAAATTTTGTTAATCTCTCTGATTTTTATCAGTTTGAGCAACAGCCTTTCGGTCTTTCTAAAATTTCTGAATTAACACCATTGGTTTCGAAAAATGCACCCAGAGATCCGTGATCTGATTCCACAGAGCTTAACGGTCCTTCATCTAGTCTATTCTACCCCATATAATACTCCTTTTTTCTTCGCTGTTTACAGCAAGCCTACAGTAGAGAAATCCTTGCTCCTGCTTATAAACACAGGAGGAGAGGACAGAGGGTAGGTCTTTAATTGTTAGTTCTACTATGTTTCTGACTAAAGCTTGCTCTTGGACATTAAAATGATAATAGATAGACATTGGGGCAGGGATAGATCTCTGGTCTTTCACTAAAAACCAGTCTTAACAAAACCAGAATCTATACTGAAACTGAACTGAAAGAAGATATGTTGTTGAAACAATTTTAAATTAATCGAAATTATTTTATTTATTTATAATAAATAATATTTACAATTATTTTCCAGATAGAAAAAGGAAAAAAAAAATATCAGACAAAACAAATCTCTGATTTCCTAAGATTGCTAGATCTGAGAGTGTTTTTCTTCACTTGTACAGGAACTAAAAAATGCTTTCTACAATAGAAAAATTAATTTGCTCTCACAACAATTATTGTCATAGTTATATTTCTAAAATAATTATTCTTAACACTCCTTGTTAATAAATTTTCTTCTGATATCTACAAAAACTGACGAATTAAAGGCTTAGTTAAAATATCTGCAAGTTGATCAGAACGCACATATTTTAGAACAACAGTTTTGCCAATATGTTGTTGAATAAATTTCCTGGATATATCAATGTGCTTCTTTCCTTTCATAGTTTTCCCTTCGTGTGTATTCTTCAACATTAGGATAGCTTACTTGTTGTCCACATATAGAGGTGTTGCTTTCTCAAGGTCCAAAATGTGAAGTTCACTTCCAATACGCCTAATCCAACTGATTTCATCTATCGGCGACACAGCTGCTCGGTATTCCGCTTCAGCTGACGATGTGAGTACCAGTCGTTACTTTTGAGTGTACCAGACTATAGGTTCTCCTCGAATTACCAAAACTACGCTAGTTGAATGTCCTGTCGTTTTGTCTCCTCCGTAGTCACCTATCACGGTAAAATCCTTTCCCAAATAATGTCGTTAGGTAAGTTTATCGACATGTAGTTACGTCTGTGCGTGATTAGTTATCGACATGTAGATAAACATGTCGTGTGTCTGTAGGCCCCTTTAGATATCGCGAAATTCGTTCAATAATTTTCAAATGACTGGTCAATTAGTCAACAGCGAAATAGGGGGAATAACATGTAGCATAACATGCACGTGCCGCAACTATTTCGGACTGATGGAAGTTCGATCATAACCTCCTCGGGGGCACTGGTAACTATCCTATGAGAGAGGATAGGATAATACATATGATCGGGCTAGTCCCTTCCAAGTAAGGTTGGCGTGAGGCTAATAACCTCACCGGACAAAAGAATTATTACGGAACGTGCAACGAAAGTATTGGAGGTTGATTTGGTTTTGAGTCGCATTTTGTCATATCTTTCGCTGTGGGGCAATTATAGTTCTGGAGTTGCTTTGGTTTTTAAATGGTGGATGTGACGGATGGGACTCCAAAGTAGGTAAATCTTTAGTGTCTTGAAGTGTGGAGTTTCACCGCTTTCGCAGTGAACGACACATTTGTTGCGAGGCGCCAGGACCGGATCGCGGTTGTAGAGTCGAAATCTCCTTACCAAATTGACTTTGAACTATTTTCAAAAAGTTAAAATTTCAAAAGCTTCATCCTTAGTTTTTCAGACAGATATGTAAGCAGTCCAAAAATGAGAAAAGTCATCTTTGAAGAGTAAGAAATACTTGGCTCCTCCTAACGATGTGACATTTATTTCGCAAAGATCAACATGAATCAGATCTAAAATAGATATGTTTCGCAACTTTGAAATTATTTTAATGAGAATTTCTATGTTGCTTGCCATGCATGCATGCACGCATCCTTCACATACATAATTTCCCCAGTCATCTGTGTATTTAATGCCATTTCTATTAAAAACATCTTTCACGCACCTAACATTTTGATGTGCTAACCTTTCGTGCCAGGTTTTAATCGAAGTTAGCAAACACTTCTCAGTCTTCTCTGGACGAAACTTCATTTCAAATAACTTCTCATTTCACTTGGTCATTGTTACTACTTCTTTTTCATCAACTGTTTTAAAGATTCACATATATCAGCATCAACAAATTGCATATATTCTTTGTCCAGCATTCGAGTGACTGAAAACTTCCAACAACCTACTTCTAACGATTCCGGAGATATCGTGATGACAAGCCAGTGAGATGCTTTTGTCCTATACAGGGTGTACTAGTGATGAGCAAAAATGGTCTTGTTCTTGCAAGAACAAGACTTAGTTATACCTGCAGCAAGAACAAGAAGAAGATTAACTGGGCAAGAACAGGACCCAGAGCAAGACTTAAGCAAGATTCTTGCAAAATTTTCACATAAACCCATTCTTGTTCTTGCAGTCTTGTCTTGTTCTTGCACATTTAGTGAGACCAAGACCAAGAACAAGACTTAGATATGCTTGCAAGAACAAGAACAAGACAGACTGAACAAGAACAAGACAAGAACAAGACTAGACTAGTCTTGTCTTGTACTTCCGTTTGCTCATCACTAGGGTTTACTCGTTAAGTTTACAAAGCGCTAGAGTTTAGCCGCTAGAGTCACCAAAATCAAAAACTGTTTTTTTAATCCAAATTTCAAATTCAACTACGTTTTTCTCAAAAAAATACGAAGTTAACCAATATTTTTTTTTCTAAAATTGGAAAGCTTCTAACTCTTTTTTCTAACATCTAATTTCAATACTCTTGGATTCCATCGAATTTGTTTGCTACGCGACAAGTAACATGCATATATTATTTTTAGGCCTATCCTAAATTTCCACAATCTCTGAACCTTGTGAACTAAGCTTTCCTTAAATTCCTTAAAGTAGTTCTTACCGACTCTTTCCGAAATGTGCGAGTGTATAACTGTATGGCCGGCTGTATACCAAAACTTCAGATGCAGCGTTTCGTCACTATTACTTGGAGATAAATGTGGCGATTTGTTCCACATAAAAAAGTGCAAACTGTCGCTAATAAGCATGTGAAGCTTTGGTAAACGGCCCATCCTAGACCACCCAAAAATTGGTCTCCATTTTTTGTTTGTCAATGATCTAGCCTTCTTTGATGGAAGTGAAGCAAGATCGAACTATGCTGCTTTGAGTTAAGGATCGTGCGGTGGTAGAAATTTTAAAATCGGGTGGATGAGAGTGACCAAATTGACTTACTGCGTAAACTTTATTAAGATTAATAAAGAAGAAATTTCTGTCAGCTATCTTCACTGCCGGTTGCTAAGATATCGCCAAACATAAGTTCTTTAATACCTTCAATAGGACCTTATTGTATATCACTGATAATACACCAAATGTGTTTTGGAATTTCTATGCATGTAATTATTAAGCTATCTTGTTATGGCGGATTTTCAGTTAATGGTTATCTTACAAAAAAAAAACATTAAAAGTTATAAATTTGAAGTGCTCAGAATGTTTATAAGCTGAATTATAACAAAAAGAAGTGATATGGATCTGCAAAGCTGAATCGTAAATATCACGAAATAATTAATTATGTGCATTTACGAACGAATGGAGTGTGTTTTGTTACATTTAGAAGAACACCTAAGAGTCATGCTATTCAACATTATTATTGATCAGATTTTACCAAACTTTTTGTAGACTTAATGTTATTGCTGTTCTTAAGTGTGGCGGTCAAGAAAAGTGCTCTTATTACTTCTCGACCCCGGTACAGAAAATTTTGACAAGTGGCTGCAAAGACTTTTTTTCTTGATTAAAACTAACATTTGATATCATTTTGTGTAGGAAAATATATTTGGCTGGGATAATTGTTTTTAGGGTTTTATAGCCCTTACTGTTTTTTCACGTATAGCGAAAGGGCGTTGGATAAAATTCCAAAATAAGCTCCGCACAATAAAAGAAAGGAATTTTGTCACAAACCGAATTCGTTACAATTTCAATTTTATTTAAAAACAACACTAAAACAATAAATAATTACTAAAGTTTTTCTTTAATTATGTTGAACTCTATAAAAACTGTAAAAAATGTGTGAAAACACTTCCCGCAATCAAATATATTTTTCGTCACAAACGAAATATTAATCGATCAAGAAAAAATGGGTTTCCACCGCATTAGGAAAAGGCTCCATCTATGTGTCATAATAGTACTAGCATTTTTCTTGACCGAACAGCGTGCTAGGCTCAAATCCTTGAGCAAACATTTCTCGAGCATTTCTTGACTACTGAACCGGGTTTTTACCTATAATTTATATTGGGAAATTTTTCTTGACCGCCGTACTTAGGAACAGCATTCTTAACTGTGCGAGCTATCATTTAATGCGGATTTATGAACTTAGAGTCCATTCAAATAAGACAAAAAAGTGGTCAACCTCGGAATGAGACGTAATAAGCTGAAAATTCGTATGGATTTTGTTTTGGCATTCTATATGATGTGTGAAAAGTTTCATATAATCTCGTGTCCGCGTCTTGAGACATTAGAGGTCAAAGGTCACAGAAATCTGTTTTTCGCAAATGTCTCGCAAACTATCGGCTTTACCTAAATTTTGGCTAAGTATGTTCCCTAGATAAATATGCATAAAAGTGACCTAAACAGAATTTACGTAGAACCAACAGTTTTCAAGATATAAGGCTGAGAAGTCTTGGCATCCTGCAGCATTCGTTTCCGTACCAGCTCTGAGGTAGAGTGCAAGGGGCGTTTTTTACATGGTGCTCCCCGTAGCCCTTCTCGTTGGGCTACAAGCTACGATAAAATTTCATCATTTTCTCTCTATCTCTTCAATTTTCCACTTCTTCCATATTGTCATCTTCATCTACAATCATCTAAGAAGAAAATAACGAAATGTGGTTGGCGTAAATAAAAAATTATACATATGTATATACTATTTGGGTGATAAATCGCATAAAGTTTATCAATATAACCTTATTCGCCATGTATAAGCTTAGTAGCACCCTCCGAACTTCATCTACCGTCTTGTTTGCCGAAAAAATGCATTTGACGAGTATTTTTGCTGTTCATACCTTTTCTTCTCCGCGCGTTGATCTTGAATTTCTCTTCTTACTGGAGGTTTAAGGAATATTTGCTCGATCTACGGTGCAATTGATAATGTACCGAAGTTGATCGGTATAAAGCTTATTGAGAATTATTGCCTTAAAATGCTATCTTCATCTTCTCTTTCCGGTCGAATAGAAGCCGGAGTAAATAGTCAGTTCGTAGATAAGATACGCCTTTCAAAGGGTGTATTTAGTACAACATTCTAACCAGACAAAGATTGAATTATTCTTATAAAATAACATACAAAAAAAATCTCTTTTGAAGACTGGTCTGCTTGCTTCAAACAATCGTCTTGGCTTTAGATAGAGTATTGCACAATACTCCATTGGATAATCTCAAAGTTATTGGCATTGATCCAAATTTAGGGAGCTGAGTCAGTTTATCGTGTACAACTGACTGACCCATATTTTAAAATCGACTGAGTGTCTCAGTCTCAACATTTTTTTAATAAAGTGAATCGGGCGGTATAATTTACAAATCTCCACATTCTTGCCCTATTCGAATACAGCTCGTCTATTTTGGAAAGGAAAAACACGGTTTCAAAAAATTTAGTTATTTCACAATTATTTCCGCCATTGGCGCTCTGAATCCTGGTAAATCTTTCTGAGGAGAAGATATTCCTTCAAAATAAAAACAATTCGATTTTTGTCAGTAATGTTGAACTCTTTCAAATTGTAAAAGTTAAAGCGCAGTGTTTATCGTCATGTTTCTCATCATTTATATCCTGACATCAAATAACCGCAACCGATATTTTCCTAAGCTAAGCCTGTTACTGAATATCATCATGACCAATGAAAATATGTATGTCTGACAGAGCAAAGGTAAGTTTCGGAGCTTAACACTCATTCACCTACTCCCGTTCACGTTTAATAGGGATTTCACAATTATTTCACATTTTTACCGCAGTTTTAATAGGTTAACTTGTTTTAATACTTTTTCGTTTGTAATACATAATTTGCCTGCTTAAAAATATGTTTATAATCTTCGTATTAAAAAATTAATGTTTTAAAAAAAATGTATAATTTATAAAAATGATTTTTCTTTTATAAAGGATTGCAGAAAAAGAATTACCAAAATATTTTCAAACTTCAACATTTAGTCATGCACACTTAATAATTTGGTGAAGTTTTTTCTTCTTAGCAACAATAGTTTTGGTATTTCTATATAAGCAAATTCTATAAAATATTTACAATAGCAAATTTTTCTCATCACAGCTAGACATTTAAAAATTAATCAAAGTGAGAACACTTTAACTTTATGTAAGTTACCTATGCAATTGCTAGTTGAGTAAAGCTTTTCTTACTTTCTGAAACCATCAAAATTTTGATATTATGAACTAAAAGTGTATGTTCAGTCACATTACATCATACAAGAAATCCCTACCCATACTTAAATATCAGCCACTTAATTCCTAAAAAATCTATCTCAACACAGAATTATTTCCAAAAGCAACAGCCAATCTTGCATGGAAACTCATTTTTCATATTAATAAAAAAATCATCATCTCTCATGAATGTAAACAAATCTAAATCCAAGCCATCATTTAATCTCCAAAAAAATGAGCGCTTACAAAGAATAAAGAACAAAAATCCGAAATCCTTTTATACAGATCCTAAACTAACATTCGACCACAGTCCTCTAGATTGAATACTCATAAATAATGGATGCACCCTTAAGCCCCTGAAAGATGACAGATATCCTTGCTTTCCTCTCTGTAAAAATATTCATCACTCGGAAAGAATCCAAAACAGGTCCATAGGATTCTGATAGAATGCCAAAGAATCCTTGCGGCAACAACAAATCAAGCAGACAATCAAGAAGTGATCTCCATGACGGCCTGTATAAACGCCGCCACATCATCCAGGTCCTGTAAGGATGTATGAATGTACATGCTGCTGTACATGAAGTGGCCATGCTTACTTACCATTTTCTTTATTATTTTAATGATGGGAGGACAAACTTACCCTCACTCAGAGTCAAAAATAATTTATGGGCTGGCGAAAAAATTCCTAGTCACTGCTGAGGTCCTTGTCAGGCAAACAGGTTTTTCCTTATATGAAGTAACCATCTCGCTCTGGCGATCCTTCCGCTGAAGGAAACACACTACCAGACCCCTCACCCTCGGTATAGTTACACTTTTTTTCCTTTTTCGTTATTCTTTTAAGTAACCCACCTCCTCGTCCTTCTCCATTCTGATAAAGGAGATACATTTACCAACACTGCGAGAAACCATACAATATATCCTTATCCCACTTTATCCTTTGCGTATGTCTTGCTATTTATCCCTTTTGGTGGTGGTAGTGGTGCGGTGGTATTTCATGTGTTTTTCAGAATATTTTCTACCCTCGAGTGTGCGGGGACTCGTGTGTATGTGTTTGTGTGTCACACTCCAATCTACATCAATCTTATCCTTGCAATGACGGATGGCATTTGTCAATGTCAGACAGCTTTCCCGTATATACACTCAACACATTCCCCCTCGCTTTTAAGGCTGCCTTGGGGAACGCATGGACGGGTATCGGCTAAGTGTTTTCACAAATATTTGCATTTTTAGGGCTACTCCTGAAGGGAATCCTTGTAATTGGTTTCGATTTTGGAAGGAGTATCCCTTTCTCGGGACAACGGTATTATGTTTAACATGTACTCGGGGGAATATTTTTAAGAAAGAAAAATTGTCGCTGGTGCATTTTTAGACAAGGAGTATTTTTTTTGAAGCAAGGTTTCAGTCAGGATTAAAAATGCAAAATAAATTAAATTCAGGTTTTGGAATAAAAGTCCCGAAAGCTAGGCTTGGTTTGATGGTAATAAAGGTCCTTTTGTGTGATATAGCAATATGATAACAAAAAAACAGTCGGTATGCAAATATCTGAGCTTCTATTTGTTATCCTGAAAAACTACTATCAAAATAAGAGCATTAAAGTTGTGTTAGTGGACATTTTTATAATGGAAATAATAATAAAGATATTGCCCGAATATCAAAGATTTTAATTTTCTCCAAAGCAACTAGCCCAGCCAATTTATACAAAAAAGAGCCGAACCTCTAAGAAAATCAAGCTGGAGATTTTTCAGCGGGATTCTCTTTATTTTGGGGTAACAAATAATTCCCCAAAAGTCCATAAAGCCAACTGACCGGCCACTCAAGCTACGGAGGGTCAAAGGTTACCAAATTCTCACATCTTCGTATATTATCGGCTTTATGTAATTTTTGACTAAGTAAGTTTGTTCGTCAGATAAATATCCTATACAAAAAATTTAAAAAAAAAAAAAAACCGACTTCAAAACTACATATACCTATGCATGCATATGTACAAACTTAAACTAAAAAGTAAAAAATAATATTTTAATTACCTCAAAGCAAGAGCCTTAAAGGACAGTTAAAAAAATTATTGATATTTATATATGTATGTATCTATTTAATATTTTTAAAAAGTTCATTTTGGAGTCGGTGCCAGCCAAAGAACAATTACGTTTATACATACCCTGAAAGCTTGGGTGCAAAAGAAAACTTACGTTAATACATACCTTTGGCTGGCACCGACTCCAAAATGAACTTTTTAAAAATATTAAATAGATACATACATATATAAATATCAATAATTTTTTTAACTGTCCTTTAAGGCTCTTGCTTTGAGGTAATTAAAATATTATTTTTTACTTTTTAGTTTAAGTTTGTACATATGCATGCATAGGTATATGTAGTTTTGAAGTCGGTTTTTTTTTTTTAAATTTTTTTATTTTTTACTTTTTAGTTTAAGTTTTTTTACAAAATTGAATTCTACTCGTCATACCCTTTCATTTGATATCCATGAAGGGGGTTCGGAAACAAAATTGCAAATTTCGGCCGCCATCTTGGAACCGACCGCCATTTTTTTACAAAATTTATATGGGACCACCTCTGAGGTATAACGTACCAAACAAAAAAAGAATCATCAAAATCGATTCATAATTGGCGGAGTAATCGCGTAACATACATAGAAAAAAAAAAAAAAAACATACATTCGAATTGATAACCTCCTCTTTTTTGAAGTCGGTTAAAAATTTACGTAGAAGGGGGTACTTCTTCGGAAGGAGATAAATCGATATAAAATCAAGATCGTGGGACTTAGCGAGACCAGATAGCCCAACGCGGTGGAACATATCTGCCCAACCGGTGAGCCCTTCTTATTTCTCGGAGAAGCGAAAGTTAAAGCTTTATGGGTGGCCTTGGCGGAATACTCACCAAAGAAGCCAGGTCCAGCCTCAATAGCTGGTCACCAGTTTCTGTGAGGATTATTACCGTGCGCCTTAGGGTGACCGTAGTGATAAGGGAGAATTTTTTTAGTGAAATTTTGCCAACGGGAACCCCACAAAATGATCAGCCTTTGCAGATTTTAAGATAGCCAAAATTTTAGCACGATTGGAGCACGTTAAACCGTGCCGCTACTCGCACAAAGTTGGCAAAATCTCCATTTTTTTGCTGAACGGCGGAGTTTCAGAGTCATATCTCCAGAACAGTCCATTCTACACCCACGGGTAATGTCTTAAATTAAAGGTAATACTGTTCTACATAGTTTTTATTCATATATATTTACCGTTACTTGTCGCCAAAAGGAGCTATAACAGCCTTTGTCACCAAAAACGTGTACCTCTAGGAACAAACTTCGAATATTATTTTTGATGACTAATCTTTATTTTAGTACTTTAATGTTTATTTAAAGAAAACTCTTTTATTTAAGTAAGTGCATAATTTATTGAGGAAAATGAAAAATAGGTTCTCTAAGAAGTTAAATATACATATAATGATCTATTCTAGAGCTTTGCTTAAAGTGGATTTGGAGACATCAGGATACAGCTGTCGGCACTTGCTGACTAGTTGAAGGACATATTGCTTTTGATCCTCATCTTTGGTCAGAAGATTAGTGAAATCAGTTATTAATTTGACTCCTCGTTCGGCCATATCATTTACAACCTTCAATGATTGGACGATCCTGTATCCTTCTTTGAAATGAGCATTTTCAGGCCAGGTGGGGAGGATCTTTGAGAAAATCTGTGTTGATATGAAAACGCTCAAAGAAATTCATTGTCTCCTTAGTAATTAAATTGGACAATCCTGCTTCAACTAATTGTTTCAATTGTTGTTTTTGAAGCTTTGGATTTACAACTCTAGAATGTTGTGACTCAATCTCGGAGCTCTCAAGCAGTTTGTTTGCCATTTTTGATTTTTCTTCATTGGTAATTGTTGGATCAAAGAACGCAAGAGCTACTAATTCGGCATTCAAATACCATAAATGGTTAGAAAATTTTGCTAGAGCTTTCTCAGAGATATCCTTGTCAGTCTCTTGGTAGGCAAAAAAACTTTGCAAAAATCCAGGTCTTGTTTGGGAGCCAGATGAGCTCTGGAGGCATTGAACCAAGCTTTGCAGTATACTTTGACGAGAAAAATACAAATAGCACCCAAAGAAATGTGTTCCTCGTTACTCATCTTGAATTGTCCGCGGAAAAGGAATATTTTCAAACAGTAAATAGCCTTAGCCATCCACCTAGCGTGATGACTAGCACCTGGTGTTCTAAATCCAAATTCATTACCGTCGAGGGCTCCAAACAACACCATAACCAACTGTAATAGCTCGTTAATTTTGTCTTGAAATCATCAGCAATGTTCGCAATTTCATTTGGGGTTAAATGATTTTTCACAATTTCGTCTGGTTCCTAGAGGTACCAGATCACGTTTTTGGCGACAAAGGCTGTTATAGCTCCTTTTGACGACAAGTAACGATAAATATGTATAAATATAAATTATGTAGAACAAAATTACCTTTAATTTAAGACATTACCCGTGAGTGTAGAATGGACTGTTCTGGAGATTTGACTCTGAAACTCCGCCGTTCAGCAAAAAAATGGAGATTTTGCCAACTTTGAGCGAGTAGCGGCACGGCTTAACGTGCTCCAATCGTGCTAAAACGTTGGCTATCTAAAAATCTGCAAAGGGTGATCAGTGGGGTTCCCGTTGATAAAATTCCGACATCGATTTCTTACGGTCACCCTAGTGCGCCTGCGTAAGAAATACTACGATAGTCTACATATGTCCCATTAGGGATTAAAGGAGCATAAGTAAGTAACCAACTCATGGTAGGGGAAATTTACTTTTGCCATAAGAAGATACACAAAGAGACCTGGGTATCGATCGATGGTAAAACGAGATATCAGATGGATCTCGTGGCCGTCAACAGTTATTATTCTGCAGGATGTTAGGAGTTGTAGAGGAGCAGAGACTGGAAGTGACCACCATTTGGTAGTAGCAACTATTCGCCTTAAAATCGCCGCAATTAGAGACATCCAATGCGATGCCATAAACCGTAAACGGTTTAACGTAGTCCTTCTGCGGGAATATGCTGGGAAACTACAACAAACCTTAAGCTACAGAAGGGCCCTAAAAAAACTTGAGCTCTACAAGCGACTAAACAAAGCATAGTACCAAATTACTAAACAGCTGTCAGGAAAGCACTCTACTGAAAATGATGCGATGCAAGAGTGCGGCTGTAAGGCTGCTCTGCAGCGAAGATGAGCAACTCCAAAGATGCAGAAATTACTTCTTCGCCGCCCTAAATGGTTCACTCGCACATCAACCTCAGGAAAACAATAAGGAAATAGTAACAGCAATTCATGCAATGGCCAATGGTAAATCAGCTGGAAAAGATGACATCCCGCCAGAATTGTTGAAAGACGATTCGAGTCTCATAGCAGATGCGCTACAGCCAATTCTGGAATAATTGCGGAACACCTGTACCTTTCCGGAGGATTGGATGGAAAGTATCATATTCAAAATACTTCAAAAGGGGAACCTAACAATATGTGACAACTGGAGGGTCATCTGTTTAGTATCTACTGCGGGCAGGGGCGGCGCTTTCATAGGTGCAAGTGGTGCACAGGCACCGGGTCCAATTTCAGGAATTAAGATTTAAAATTTAAAACTTTGAAAAAATAACTAAAACGTGTACCCACAGGCGCAAGAAAACACATAAATCTACCCAAATTCTGTCCTTCTACTTTCTATAAACTTTTTAAACTCTTAAATAGTGTTTTTAAATGAATTATTAAGTTTTAATTTTTGTGTTAGCCAGAAATGAATGCAATTATTTATTAAAAAAAGTAATAATGTACAATTAGAAATCTTACAAAGATTTGATGAAATGCAAGATGCAGTAGATAGATAAATTAGAAAAAGGATTTATTATTTTTTATTATGAAGGCAATTTTATATTTATGTTTAGCAATTCTATTTTTCGTTTTTATTAAATTCTTTTTTTAACTTGCATGGTATGTGACCAAGTCTTGGAAGTTAAATTTGACCCAATTCCCGTTTTCGGATAGTGCTGAAATTTTGCATACACGTTTAGTTTGAATGACAAGGTAATCTGACCATTTTGTAAAAATATCCAGATGGCAGTTCCAAATTGGCGATCGAGTTTTGAAATTGTGCTCCACGGCCCCCTGACATGGGTATCAAATGAAAGGATATGACAGGTAGACCGCAATTAGCTATGTGGCGTCATTCCTAATTCAAAATGGCGTCCAACACAAAATTGCGGAAAGCTTATAACAGACTAAAAAGTAGAAAATATAACCGATCAATTTCCAATTTTGCACACACTCGTAGTTCGCGTGATAATTAATATGCCTGCATGATGAGATAAATAATTGAGTTAAGGGTGAATACTGAAAATAAAGACGCAGTACACGCTACAAAAATCACAAACAAAACACAGAACTCACGTCCATATGTATAAATTCACCTCAACCCAGGTAGCAGAGCTGAGTCGAGTTCCGTCGACCTTAACCCAATTCGACTCCCGTTTACATGTACTTAGACTTGGGTTCAACCTGAGTTCATCTCATCATGTATAAGTACTAAATGCAATCTGACCTTTTTGTAAAAAAAATCAAGAAGATGGTTCCAAGATGGCGACCGTTTTTGCAATTGTGTTCCACCGAGCCCATGACATGGGTATCAAATGAAAGAGTACGGCCGGTAGAATACAGTAAGCTGTGTGACATAATTTTAAATCTAATAGAACCGCCATCATAAAATGGCGGAATACATATAATAGACTAAAAAGTAGAAAATAAAATAAATGGTTAAAAAAACTTTTTTAAAAAATTCTTTTAATTAACTTAAAAAATGTACTGAAAAGTAAAAAATAAAAAATATGTAAAAGAAAGCGTGAAATTTCCATTTTAATGAAAAAGTTAAATAAATGAATGACGCATTTTTCATCAAAAAATTTTGTTAGAATATTCTTCAAAGTGAATTGAGCAAAACAACAAGTTTCAATGAATTTTTTTATTACGCCTTATAAATTAATACATAAAATCTTAAATATATTGAAAAATAAAAATGATAATTTTATAAAAAAAATGTAAATTCTTAATATAAAAATAACGAAATTAATTAAGAAAACAATTTGTTATATTTTCAATTTTTTGATGAATAATGCGCCATTTTTTTATTTAACTTTTTCAATAAAATTGAAATTTCACGCTTTCTTTTACATATTTTTTATTTTTTACTTTTCAGTACATTTTTGAAGTTAATTAAAACAATTTTTTAAAAAAAATTTGTAACCATTTATTTTATTTTCTACTTTTTACTCTATTACATGTATTCCGCCATTTTATGATGGCGGTTCTATTAGATTTAAAATTACGTCATCATTTATTTATGATTTTTTTATTTATTTACTTGTATTAACTTTTTGTGTTTTAAATGTTTTAATTTGATGTAATATATAATACTTACTGGTCCAAGAAGCAATAGTACCTCTAATTTGTTTGGCATTCTTGTCTCCATCTGTGATAGTTGTGTCTCCATCTAGGCTGTAGTGATCACTTCGTTGTTGTTCTTATAAAAGCCGCCATTTGGTGTTGATTTCGTCATTGTGCTCATTTAAAAAGTTGTGTAATGTACAACAAGCCTTTATTAATAATGTTGTATTTTGAATCTGATTGTCTATTCCTTTCCCAATTCTTCGGAAACGGGACTTCAAATGTCCGAAAGCGTTTTCTACAACTCTTCGACATTTGGAAAGGGCATAATTAAAAGTTCTCTGCTCTGTTGTAGATTCCATATTGAAGAGACAAGGTTTCATTAGCACATTTGAAAAACGAAATGCAGAATTACCAATCATCATTATTGGCACATCTACGCCAGAGATTCGTTTTGACATTTGCTGTAACAAATCAAATATTAGTGAGTCATTGTATCTGCCTGGACTTCTCACATTGATGTAAAGAAAACGATATCTGCAAGTAAGTAGTCGCTGTCGTTAGTCGCTGGAATACTCGTACATACCTATCTATGGTCAAACAGCACCAATAATGCCGTAGAATACTATCCTTTATAATTTAAATAATCACCAGCATCTTCTGAATTAGGATGCACTTAAATGTGACACCCATCTGAAAAAGGGGCATGCAGCCAAGAACTAATATCTATACTATAAAAAAAACATACCTATTGCCCCAGGCGCTGGGCAAATCCCCGTATTTCAAAATCTTGCACACACTTCTCTATTTTTTCTTTTGTCAAAGGGAAGTGCGAAAGATATTGTGGACCTAATATATTCCACACCCCTGTGCAAAAAACGTTAAAACATATCAAGCTAGTGTGAACATTTTTGAGCTTTTTAAAAGACTGGTTCATAAAACATGTTTTTGGAGCTAGTGTGAACCCCCTATTAAACAGACATTCTGCAAATTTATCCCATAACGTACAGCACAGCCTCGCCAATCACGGTCTTCCGCATTACTAACATGACTACCATAATGTAAGATAAGAACGTGCCGTATATCATACCTTCATGATGCTGAATTCAGTAGAGCCACCATAAAAATTTAGTAGCTTTTGTAAACAGTTAAGAATATATTTGTATAAGCGAAAGTAATTAGGTTATAATCAATAATTACGATTTAATAGCCGTGCTCATCCTTATTAATTTCTAGTGTAAGAACATCTTTTAGCTGGCAACCGATCGCTTACATTGAACATTAAAATCGCATCACGGAGCCAAATGTAAAAAATGTATTACTTACACGTAACAAACAATCAAGGAAATTGCCAAAACAAACAGAAATAATTTATCTTATCAAATCGTTTTAGTGTCATGCAATTTCCCGAATTTGAATAAAATTCCCCCGCAATAAGGGAACATTTGTGAATTTTTCGAAAATATATCCCTCAAATACTTCATCACCATAGAAAATCCTGACAAAAATCAGTACACTAAAGGGCAATAAAAATAAATTCGAAGGTAATATAATTCCCTCATATTATCGCCCATCAAAAGTTTATGACTGCCGTTCAAACAAAACACCCAGGCATATCCTCAATCCTCGATCCACAATCCTCAATCCAGAATGGTATACACAAGCAGGACTCACCGCCAACTTCGGAAAAATATGTCCCGCCATTAAAGTGACGACTTTCTAACGTGCAAAACTACTCGAGTAACAAATTAAATAAATAACCGAGGCCATAATTTAAATGATGACGTCATTTTTTCTATAAATTTTATTTTAACTACCCACCTGTTGGCTGGCACGAATACCCAAGCAGCCCAGGATACGGGGTACACCGCCCGAACGAATATCCTTCATGGCAGTATGTACTTATCGGTGAATACGTAGCAGAGCAGTTGCTGGTAGCCGTGTACCCGTCAGTGAGAGAATTGTGTCTGCTCGGTGGTGGGTTCTCTGTTGTTGTTCCAGGACGAAGCCCGCACCCGTATCCTGGTACCCATCTCTCCCGTCTATGTGCCCCTGTGCCGAAACCCTTGTGCCGGGCGAGGGCTGCGCCGAGGAAAGGGTTCGAGGCAGGGCGATATATCGTTACAGCTTAAAATCATATTAAGTACTTTATGTGAGAATATTAGAGTTTACGAGTACTCAATTTACACACTTTGTCCAGATTTAACTGCGGATAAAACTAAAATCGGATGTTGACAAATGTACACTACACCGGGCCGCCTTAACCCGGGCGACGGTCCGCAAAACCGTCTGCAAATCCCCATCAAATTATTTTATTAACTGCAAATAATCGGCCTCTATTAATTATTCATGTGGGAATCAAATCCATAATAATTTAATTGGCCGCTCATTATGCGCCACTGTGGCTTAGGTACGTTCCTGCGAGTCTTCTGGGCTTAGGCCTTTAGTTAGAATTCATTTTAAATTCAAATCCAATTAATTTGCTGTGTGTATGTTATATGGGTGTAATCATGTTTCAGGTAATAGACATTTTAATTGAAATTAGCCGAGGATTTCGATATTACCTTCTCCTTCAGTAATTATTTAAAATTTTGAGGTGTTTCTTAAGTGTTTTAGATAATTATGGTGAATGGGTGTACAAAGTCCTTCTAATAGTCTATTAAGCTCCATTGGCCTTACAGATCCTACATTCATATTTGTAAAAATTTAATTGTAGTATTAAAACTTTTCTTTGGACTTGTGGTCAGATTAATTAAAAAATTTAAAAATAAATAATCCCTATAAACATGATAAAGGACAGGTGGAGTGCGGATTCAAAGTGGCTGGCATTGGTACGAGAGCACTTATTGGGTTTTTGGTTGGACCGGATAACCACTGCTGTACCTGAAGGTAAACTCTAAAGGCCCCCATACACGGTCAAATTGGCTGTACAACCAGATTTTCATCAAACCTATAAGCGCAATGTATTTTGATCGGCCGATCGGCCCACAATCGACAGTTTTGGTTGTACAACCGCACTTCGCTGTACAACCAATTGGACCGTGTATGGGGGCCTTAAGTGAATATTTTCGTGCAGCAACTTCCCAGTAGGAATTCTAGGAAGGCCTTACCGATGGAGCACTGAAATAAGTACTCATCTGGTAAGGGGTGCCCCTTATTTTCTTGGTGCTAGATGAGCCCTTACAAACCCCATTACAAGAGAAGGCAGATGGTAAGGTGTAGTCCAGAATTATACCCAAACAAGCGAGAATCTGCCCGATGACTCAAGGGAGCTTTCCTGGAGCTTTCATCAATTTTATAGAAAAAAATAAAACGGGCAATTATATTCGTCGACATAAAATGCGACAATAGCATACTCGGTAGCCCGGCTCTCATTCGATACGGAGGACAAGCAGCTTTGGAGAAGTTTAGAATTTAGTTGGGGGACTGCTTAAAGCCACTCTCGCGCTTGGAAAAAAAAGGCATTTGTAAAAGATGAAAAAATAAAAGCATTTCGACACCGGATCACATATCCACAGGCGCCCATGAATATCTCTTTTCGCAATGTTCCATTTGCTGCCTTACTATACCCCTTACAGATGAGCAGTTCTATAAGTACTCTAAGGTAAGTACCATAGTAAGGCCTTACCCCCTATGACATCGTGTGTAAAAGTAAGCACTTCTGTAAAAGGGAGTGGTAAGGCCTACCCCTTACCAGTAAGTGCTGATTTCAGTACTTCTGTAAGCTTACCGGTCCTACTGGGTTCCATGGGGGAATGAGGCAATGTTAAGGCCCCCATACACGGTCAAATTGGCTGTACAACCAGATTTTCATCAAACCTATAAGCGCAATGTATTTTGATCGGCCGACCGGCCCACAATCGATAGTTTTGGTTGTACAACCGCACTTCGCTGTACAACCAATTGGACCGTGTATGGGGGCCTTTAGTTTTACTTTTGTACGATTGAGATTCATTCGTATTGCGTACCCCGTCCGCCCCATTTCCTATCGTTATACGAAAGTTCTGACGATTTTTCATGTGTGAGAGCGTTACGCGAATGAAATTGATTCACTCTCATGTAAATTTTTTTAAGCAAACGTCCCTAAAGAAGTTTTACTTCAAAAATCATGCGCTTGTATCAGCTTCCTTGAAGTGTACTAGAAATAATGCGGACCATTAGTTCAAAATTGTAATCGAAACGGCTTTGTTACAAAATAGATGTATCATACAAAGGCCTCGCCATTGATTATAGAGTAAGTAGATATGGACAAACATCTTTCCAGCTGGTTTGTTAGATGGCGATAGTTGTACCGATTTAAGTTTTAGTGATAGGAATTTTTGTTTTAAACCTCTAAAATCAATGGGGATGGGCTTTCAACATTAGTTTAATAATAAATAATATTTCTTTATGAGTGCAAAATAATCATAAAATACACATTTTTTTTTAATTTTGTTATTTTTTAGTAAAAACTGAAAAAAGAAGGTTTGCGCCTGAATTTAAAAAAGCATTTCAAAGCCCTTGACGCATGTTAGAAGAAAAACCAAAAGTTTCGGATCTAAAAATAGATTCCTGCGCGGGTATTCCTTTTGTTTTGCTTTGGAAGGGGGTGGGTGGGCTGAAACTACGACGATTTCTTGATCGGTGGCTGAAATTTATGAATGAAGAAATTAATGAATGGGAAGAGATTTAATAGGAAATAGCATCGCGTTTTTTTTAATTTGAGAAAAATGAAATAGGTTTTTTTTAGCAAAAATTCATGTTTTTGTGTATTTATTTTATTATTGCTTACAGAGAAAATTTAAGCCATTTAGTTTGGGTCAATTTAAATATATGTATGTGTTTACTTACAATAATAGAATTATAATAAAGAATATCAGAATTATCATATTTCTCAAGATTACGTAGTCGTCAATGAAGGAAGAAAGTTTCCGATTTTGAAAGATTTTTTTAAATGTTATTATATAGGGTAATTGTTTACTTTATTAGTCCGCCCGTCCTCTGTTCTGGGAGCAGCAATAAAAGATTGTTCCCAATTCGAGAATGAGGTAGAGGTTGGGTGGGAGAGTTTTTGGGTCTTAAAATCCAGCGTCAAAGTCATTACTGCAATAACTGCTTATTAAAGTCATAAAATAATACTTGTAAAAAGGTGATTTTTACAAAATTTCAACAGTGAATAACTTTTTAAGGGATGACCAAGGGCTAATTCCAAAAGAAACGTGTTCAGGTCAACCTCCCTAATTACCCCCACTCCTACCCCCTGCAAGTGGGGTGATATAGTAAATAATTACCAAAAACTCTAAGAATTTTGGTAAATTTATGTTCATATATATATCAAACTTATTATACAACTGGAAGCCTGCCGTGAAAACCCATAATTAGTGGCCAGTGCCTCAGCACAAAAACACACTTGTTTTGTGCCACAAAAAGATTGCAAACAAGTAGGAATTCTTGATGTTTAGGTTGTAACGGGAGCCAAAATCAAAAAAGAAATTTGTAGATGTAGAAATAATGTGTAATTATAAGCATGATGAGGGATCGCAGGCTCTTGCTTGGGACGACCAGTTTTAATGAAGGTGCTTGGTTTTAGTACTAGAAGAACAGACGAAGAAAAATCGAGAATAAAAAACTCTAGTATGTACCTATAATTTAACCAAAAATTGAAAGGTCTTCGTGATATTCAATATTCATCATACTGGGTTGTTGGGCATGTGAGCCTAATAGTCCATCCACACGAGTTCCGCTTAGTTCCCATACACTTTTATCCGTAAAACAAAGGAAAGCCGCTGGAAAGGTGCCCACGTCGGCCGTTTCATTCAAACATCAAAGTGCGACGGACTAGAGCCACTTTCGTATAGACCCACTATTAAACATCAAATCCACTTCAGCTAGTTTATTAATAAGTTCTATAAATAATTCGACAGTATTTTCATTCATTTTTAATATATTTTTTGGTTCAAGGGTAACAGTTATTACTTTGCAAATCACTGAGTTGATTGAATAGATAGAAAAACCGCCCCTCTTCAAAACTACACACATTTTGCAGAAAATTAAGAGTAGAGTTATGCGGGCAACGAAAAAAGTGAAAAATTCGACGCCTGATGTAAAATCTCAGTTCTAAAGAACTGATTTGAGAGCTTCGTTTGTGGCTGTTCAATGAAGCCAGTACTGGATGGCGTCGAATCACGGCGGGCGTTACCCAAGGGTCGATTCTCTCACCTGATCTCTTTCTAATATTCATTAGTGATCTGCTCTTAATCCGCTCCAACCCAATTCGTAGGTGTGCCTACTTCTACGCCTTCCTAAATATAAGACAAGCACGGACCAGACCTTGTCGAATAGAGTGTGAACTCTCATCCCTACGAAAACTTGTACCATCCTTCTCTTTACCTCAGTGGGCAAAAAGAACGTAATAGCTGACTCATCTCTTAACATCTCTTACAAATCCACCAAGGCAAACAAACATTTGCTCGCGGGCTATGCACATCTGAAACATCATCTTTTTACGTAATTATCACGTCAAAAGCCTGCGAGCAAATGCCTTGGTGGATTCGTACCATAATCAGGGGCCCTATTCCCTATTACAATATTGTTAAATCCGATCCGAAAACGAAACAGCTTTCTAGTAAAAATTTGCCAATATCGTTAAATTTTCATGTAAAATGAATGTTAATATTGTAATAGAAAATACGGTTTCGCCATTTCGTTAAAAAAACGACAATATTGTAATAGAGAATAAGGTCCCAGATCTGCGATGGAGTAATCACATATTCCAAATCGCCAAACAAGCTTATCAATGCCTGAGATTTCTCAAGAGATGCAAGCTCCTCCTTCAGCCAGCTGCCCTACAATCTACAAGTCCTACATTCCGCCTTGTATTTAATTGTATTGAATATAACTCATATATCTTGGTAGAAATTATATTCCCACGGCCACACCCCATACGACCCATGACCTCAAACCCAAAGTCCACGAACCTTCCGGCACAAGCCACCATCGATGACCTCGATACTTCGGGATCATCCTTCTTACAGACGCTTAGTTAGCAATATTGTACCATTATTAATATTAAGTAAGTCAGGTGTAAGCTTTTCTTTCATCTTTGGAAAAATTAAATTAAAGAACAGAGCTTCAGTTTCGGTTTCTTTATCAAAATGCGTCTGGTTGTAATTACTATAATTTTTTTTTTATATGAAAAAACCAAGCTTTGTTTAATTGTCCTCTCAATTTATTTTAACTCATCGTTAAAATAAACTCTGCCTAAATCCTTAGCTTTTGTTGTAATAAAAAACTTTAAATTTAATTGTTTTTGACGGTTGCGTGGCGCGAACCGATATTACCCTAAAAATTAGCTTGCCTTGACTGGACAAGGTGCAAAACGAAGAAGGTGTATTGGCGATAGCACCCTTTTGCTCCTCTATATACTCTTCAAGCCACTGTAGAAATGTATTTTTACCGCTTTTACCTACATGCAAATTCCCAAGACTAGCCAACTCGGCCCACCCCAGGCCCACTACATACCTCCCCTTCGTTGATAAATACAACACACAGTCGGTGTTGCTGGGACCATATAACACCTCACAGATAAAACCCAAGGTTCATCGAAATCTACTGACGCACTATCCAGACTAACCTAAACTTATTAATAACGATAAATAAAATCAAAAATAAAAATTATTTAATTATTTTATATAAAATAATAATACAATTATCCGTAAAAATTTCAAATTTCTACGAACTAAAATACCTGAGAAAAAAATCTAAAAATTTGTCATTCAAAATTCGTTAAATGAAATAATCCCTGAAAACCCATTTCAATTTTTTCAACATAATAAAAAACGCTTGATGCCAAATTTCCCATTAAAATTATTTCGCCCATTCATTTCATGCCCTCATTGTCGAATTTCACCCATCGAAATCATCATTTTTTCATCCTCCTTGCCCTTCCTGAGCAAAACAATAGGAATAAGCGCATAATAATCTATTTTTAGATCCACCGCCACTAAAATCAAAGCCGCAGCTTCTGATTTTTTTTTTCAAATGCGCGAAGGGCTTTAACTTGAACAAGAAAAAGTTTATTTCGGAAACTAACCATATATAGCGGAGCATAAAACCCTGCGATACTAGCGCACCCAGCTCGTGGTGCCGTAACTGGAAGTTAATTTGACTTGCGTTTGTCCATATCTACTTAGTATATAATCAATGGCCTCGCATAGCAAGAATACAAGCGAATCGCATGAGTACTCCAGTCTCCAATGTTCTAACTCCCATCTAACTGCTCGTTTGTCCATTCATCGGAAAAATAAATCGTGCGACTTGTGAGAACGTAGAGATGGAAGAGTGCATTGCAAAATACATACATATGTAGTAGTTCTGGCGGAAACGAATACAGCAATTGTCAAAGCTGAGTTTAAAATCAGGCTAGAAGTGTGCCGCTTTGATAACAACACTAAAGGGGCCCATACACGGTCGAACAATTTGCGCAATTCACCCCGTTGTGCAAATATTTTTCCGAAATTTGCCTCGCTTTCTGCAAAACTTGCAATTATAATTACGAAACACGCAACTTCGGACATGTTTTCTCCATGAAAACATAAACGCAACTAAAGTTTGTGCAGCTCCTTGCGTAGTGAACAATCACATCTTTTTTAATAGTTGCTTCCTAAAAACCTTCGCTAACCTTTCCGTCTTAGAAGCTACTTCGCAGAGGACATTTTCTTGATTGAAGATTGAAACCCTATCTGCGGAATACAATATCTCAGAATAGACTGAATGGGACTTAATGTCTACTACACAGTTCAGTTGGAGCCGGAGAAAGTGGTTATTGAGTTTGCCCGAAAAAAAAAAGAATTCAGTAAACAGTTTTTAACCTTGAAAAATATACATACATAGGTATGTATATTCATAATAATGCCTATTCAGTGTTTTTGTTCTGGATCGACCCCCAGAAAAAATCCTGGGTACGCCTATGTGTCTTATCCATAATGCTCCAAAGTTCCAAACAAAGTCTTATCTCAGGCGGCCATGTTTAAAATTAACAACTAATTTTCCAAAATAAGTGTTATCCTAGTGAACTGGACTACTGGTAGTTCGGGAAAATAGCATTTTAAGGAGACAAAATTCCAAAATGGCTGAAAATTGGTCCACAGATTCATTGTGACTTTTCAAGAATATAATTTCGGAATCCAAAAAAACACAATCTCGTTGTTTCCATATATCTCGGTTTCTATAGGTCAGTGATTCCCAAAGTGGGTTCCGCGGAACCTTAGGGTTCCACGAAAAAATTTTAGGGTTCCGTGTCACCAGCGCCAAAACGCAAATACATTCGCAGACTGACCGGCGCTGCGCCGACCGTTTAAGGCGTTCGTGCTTATCAGAAAGTGCGAGTGGCCCTTCTCCCTTAAAATTTGGTCTACGGCACACGGCGTCACAATTTGGCCGCCATTCCATATTCCATGTCTAGGGGGTTGTGAAGAAAATGCTAATCCGCCCTTTTGAGATGGGCGCCATGGGCCAAACGATATATTGGTTATACATACTATATTGCTTATGGTGTTGTACTTATCGTACTCTTTCATTTGATACCCATGTCGAAGGGGTTGTGAAGAATATTTCAATCCCCCCTCCTGAGACTGTAGCCATGGATTTAAAAGTATTTTGCATTGTCATCGAAGCTGAAGTTGTGTGCAAAATTTCAGGGTGATCGGGTTACCGGAAGTATTCAAAAAATCGATTTCAAGATATGTACCGGACAAACAGACTGACAAGAAAACGAGCTAATAGAAACGTTTTAAAATACATTAAAGGATAAATATATGCATACATATATCATACATTATTTTATTTTTTCATCGTTGGGTTCCGCCAAATTTTATACTTTGTAGAAAGGTTCCAAACGAAATAAAGTTTGGGAACCACTGCTATAGGTCATACAACTCCGCATGAGGGCCCAAAAAGTTCACAATGAAATTCTCTACAACTTTAGTTGTAGAGAATGTTAATCTGATCTGATTAACCCTTTGAAAGTTATTCAAGGTCAAAGCTTTCGAAAATCACTTTTTAGTCAAAATTTCACTCATAAACTGAAATCTTGTCATTTTTTCGAAAACTTAACCCTTTCGAAGTTATTCAAGGTCACAAAGTTTGCAAAAACCACTTTGGCCAAAAAAATCACTCAAAAACTGTTTTTTTTCCAAAAATTTTATTTTGTAGGTAAAACATTTTTTTTCATCTGCTTATACCAAACATTATTGCCCTCAAAATACAATTTTCGAAAAAAAAAAAATTCGAAATTCGACAATATTAAACAAGCAAGTGTCAGACATTGTCTTTACCACCTTGAACTGATGTCGGCTGCGATCAACCGAGATATCAATTCGCTTCTTACTTTGGGCCGCATGAATCTTGTTGAATTTAGCCCCACCAGAACGAAGTATTGTCTGATCTCCAACAAAAATAGCACGGATCTTCCTCCTACCACAGCGGATAATAAAGACAATCTAACATCCTAGGGTTAAATTTTACGGAGGATCTACGATGGAATGATCATATGGGCAAAAACGCGAAAAAGGCATATTTTCACATTCAAAACCCAGCAAAAAAAAAGTTTACCGAACGAGTTTTTTGTGGGTTTTCCCTCCATATGGCCCCAAAACAAGCCCGTTTCTGCTACAGGGGTTACAAGGCGACCGTCTACCATTTTGGAACTTTCTTGGGGAAATTTTCTCAGAATTTCTATCTTTATTGAAGATTTCAAGAAAAAGCTGCCACGGAGGGGACTATTTAACTTTAAATCGCTTTTCTGAGTTCAGGAAGAATCCTGAGTGAATTTCCGCTTACCGGTGACCACAGCTTCTTAGAACAACTTGTACTTTCCACTTCTGACGCGTTTTTTTCGGTTTGAAGTTGAAACCGCGACTGCCACGGTGGGGACTTGTTTGAATATGCGTTTGCACTTTGAATTTTAGAGCAAGCGAATTTTACAGTTAGGGATTCAAATCGAATGCGCCGAATGGGTTTTCGATTTGTTGCAGGTTCATGAAACATCCCCCGAGCAGAGGGAGCCACAGCAGAACATTCGAACGCATGCAGGCTCTAGCGGCACTGCGGTTCGCAATTTTAACGGAAAATTTCGGACAAAATTCGAATACGTGTAAGTTCTGTATTCTGGCGTTCCGGTTTGCGATAAAAGAGAAATAATCAAAGTTTTAGGCCCCAAAAACCATTCGTGAACGTCCTATCCCGAATGGCACAAGTTGGTCCATTTAATATGCCCAATTAATCTGGATTTTTGTAGTTGGGACATGCCACGGAGGGGACATTTTGCACAGTTTCTGGGGCCTGCCGGGCTTTATGGCTGGTTGGATGGCCGTTTTTTTGTGGAAAAGTGTTGCCTAGGTCGGTATCCACCGAAAGCATTTTTTTTGGGTACTCATTTCCGACTCTAAAACGGTCATCGGCTCCGGACACGCATATGCCTTTTTCCGCGTTTTTGCCCATATATTCTCCATATTGCCAAACAAACCTCCCCTTTTCTTGGATCTCGAAGATGAAAGTCCCCCCCCCGCCATCGATTAGGTACCACAGCGACTATTCCTTTGAAATTCAGGGCCTCCTGCATGCACGGCAATATTTTTCCCGCAACACGCTTGGCTCTCCCCTATACCCTACAGCCCCCGTTCGCTACGGTCTAGAAGTTCGTTTATGAATAGAACAGCTTGGCTGTGGAATAATCTCCGGATATCAGTATTTCCGAACTCGTACAACATCTTAGAGGGCAAATGTAATGCTCAGCGGCATATCGTTGAGAACCCCCAGACCGCTCTAACCTTACCTATTCTCATCTATTCTTCAAACCAAGCTTACTACTAGACTTTGCACCATGACCTGCACAACATGACGGACTGGTAGTATAAAGGGTTACTCCTAAGCTTGGTTTTTTTCCATATAAAAAAACATTGGACTCTTTGCGCGAGCAGAAAAAGCGACAAATAGCAAAAATAGTAAAGAAGCCTATCTTAACTCCACAACATAAATTTCTAAGGCTTAAATTTGCGGAAAATGTAATGTCGTGGGACAAGGAATGGCAAAGTATTATTTTTTGGACAAATCAAAATGAAATTTTGGAGGAGGCACAGTGATGATTTCGGCCGCTTTTTCTGCTCGCGCAAAGAGTCCAATTTGTTGGATAAGTAGCCAAATGTGTGCTGCACACTAGATTTCACTTTTCGACGATGTTTTAGTGTCATTTGGAGAGGAAGTACTTGGCGATAATAATTGGACCTTTCAATAGGATAGTGCACCTATCCATAAAGAAAGGGCTACTATGAAGTGGTTTGAGGAGCAAAAGTATCCCGTTTTGGATTGGCTGGCACACTCTACGGGTCTAAATCCGGTAGTATAGATTTATGGAGAACTGTAGTCAGAAAGGTGTATGCACATGAAAATATAGAATCGCTCAAAATAACCATTTAACATACTTGGAGTTCAATGCCGGAGGAAATACTACACACATTAGTGGCGAACCTGAGAAAAAAAAATTTTCCAGTAATAAAAACAACGAAGAATCGACCAATTACTAAATAAAGTTAATATATAACCATAAGAATACTTTTTTCTGTATATTTTCTTACTGAACTTAAATCAATTTCGCATTAAAAATGCTTCAAATTTAAATGTTTTTATATCCGGTACGGATTTTACCGTTATTAAAAGAGCTAGCGATATAATTTTTTTCCCACTTATTCGCAATCCCTAGAAAGGCAACTATGTTCAAATTCATGTTTCTACAACAAAATGAGGCTGAGGAAAACGCTCTGAAACATAGAGGCTTTGGGTGAAATTAAATCAATTTCGAGCACTGAATATAGATTGGAATTGGGAAACTAACTTTAAAAATTCCGGAAAGTGTATAACACGCATTTTAACCAATAGAAAGAGAACTTGAGCTCAGATCGAAAAAAATCGAATTAGAAGTCGTAGGTATTCAAATAACTTTCGATTGATGAATATTGAGTGAAGATAAAAATAAAAAGGCGTTCTTCTAAAAACAGTTCTCTTGGTCTGTGGATTTAATTAGATAAATGCTCGAGAGCTTGCAATCTAGTACTATCACGTACAACTTAAAAGAAAGTACATTTAACAATTTTCCAAGGCTCAAAATGGTCCCCAAAAACATATTAATAATGAAAAACAGGCACAGAAATTCAGTTTTTCCAATCCTGGGACATTGCTGAGGTCTCGCCGTAAGTCCTGACTGGCTCACTTGTCGATTCCATTAAAAGAGTTTCTTTCCGGGGAGAAGTTGTCAAATTCTTGCCCAACCCCGACCAGGAGAACCAGTTCCCGAAAATTTAGTCAGGTAAATCAAATAGCCCTTACCAAAAAAACGCATATAGCTAAACAATAATGAAAAAAGGATCAAAATCAATTATTACGAAGCAGCACAAAATCCACATCCACAAAACTCGGCCGAAACCAGTCTTTCTACTTAGCAACAATTATCACCCACAACAACATCGGATCGTCACATCATTAATAACTAGCCAGGAACTGTTTATTCATTAATCACAAGGTGATAACCGCATCGAAAAGTGTTTTCCGTTCTGTTAAAGTTGTGTCTCAAAAATAATAAGGCGCTACAGTAACAGTTCCGGCCGCACTTAAGCACAGCCTTATGGCGGCCACCCGGTCCACCCGGTCTACTGGCATCCGGGTGCTCCTCTTTTTCACGCGAAAGGAACTAGGAAAGGCCCTGGCCAAAAGTTCATTAATTTTATTTTGTTCGCTCCTTATTTTTCCCGCCTTCCCGGGGATTCGAAAAATTTTAATATAAACATTTTCGGTGGTTCGGGATTAATATTAATGATGTTAACCAGTGATTTTAAGTGTTGCATTTGTTTGCTCCGAGCCGAGTACTGCTCTTGTAATTATATTGCCCTGCTCTGATGAAAATAATGGGAGATTTGTTTTGACAGTCAATGATTGCCAGAAATTAAGGTGTTTGATTAATGATTTCTGATAGGAAAGCGAAGTTTTCATCTCTCTTGTGTAGTGGGGTTTTGCTACCTTTTCGCAACTTATGCTTTTAAGAATAGTCTGGTTTTTATTGCTTAGCATATTTCCTAATCACTGACTAATTTCTGATTATATTTTACTTTGCTAGAAACAGAAGCGTGACCTCAAAATGATTTATATGCTGCTATAAATAATGTGATTTCAGGTAGTTTTAGCAGGTGAAGTTTTTTACAATTCCAAATTTGAAATATTCATTACGATATACTATTTTGACATGCATTAAATTGAGTAAATATAATCAAAAAGATGAATAGGATGTTACATTAGCACTTAATAGTATGTGAGGGTTTTGGGAAAATTTCGTTTGCCGTACATTGCAAATTGATTACAAAAAATAAAGATTACAAATTTTCCTTTCAATCAGACTCATTTTTATCCGCGGTGGATCGTTTATGAGATGTGGAAGAACGAATGTGCATGTCGATAGTTTAAACCGTGGCACATCTGTATTTATTACTAAAACCAAACTTCCTTAAAAAATATACATATATCTAGATCGAACTCCTCAAGGGTGTGCAAAATTCTTGATTTTAAGCGAGTGGAAAGGAAGCAAATTTTATTTAAACGATACCGGCTTTTATTTTTAAATTTATACACTTTTACCCACTAAAAGTTTTACATTCCACTTAAAAAAAAATAGTTAATCGAAGTGTACCATAACTCTACAATTAGATCCACTGTCAGTGCCGGCGGATTGGGTGAGTCTGAGTAGTCTGACAAACACATCCCCTCCTCCAAAACTGTTGCTGGTGGTAACAACCTTTCCTAAAAAGGAAAGAAGGTAGGTCACTTCATTGTGATTTAGAAGGTGGCCCGACGGTGTACAGAACAACATGTGGTGTCCTAAGACCTCTCTGGTGGATTACAATGGGTCGTATGCAAAAAAATGAGAAGCGAGCTTTATCTCATATTTCTGAGCATTTACTTCATTTCGTATGCACAAAAAAAATCATTAGATTTGAGTTATATCTCATACAAAGAGATAAACCTCATGTATTGAGAAATGTCTCATTCTGAAAGTTCTTTACGAGAAATTGCTTCGAATTGTACGCAAAAAAAGAGACTGAACTCAAATTTTTGAGATATTACTTATAAAAAATTAAGCATGCGTTTTATATTGCTCAGTTGCATTTTGAAGGTCAAAATGTCAGTATTTATATCGACAAATACACGTCTGTATAAATGCAAAAGAACGTCAAATATTTGTAATAATTTGCTTTATTGCTTATAGTTTTCTTGACGATGACTAACTATTCCTTTCCACTCGTTTTGGATTTTTCTCATTACCTCATCTTCTTCAGTATCACATCGCGATTATAAAAATATTAATTTAAATCAGCTATCTGTAGTCACTGCCTCCATGCCTTGGGACAATATCTATTATACCACTAATGTTGAGACTAAAGTTGATCTATTGACTACATTCATTCACCATATTTACGATCAATGCCTACCTATAGTCACAAAAAGGCAGCGGTCTTCTGCCCCTGTCCTTGTAGTCCAATCAATCTAAAATAGCCCCTGTAATTTTTGCGTTAATTGCCAACAGGAAACAAAAAATATGGTCATATAGAAAAAAAAATCTAAAAACGATAGCGTTTTCTTTTTTTGAAATTTGGAATGGCGAACCTAACCTAAAATCCCGGAAAGTGTAAAAAACGCTTTTTACCGAATAAAAGAACAAGGCGACCTCGGATTGGAAAAAATCAAATTTCAAAGTTGTAGCTATTCAAATTATCTTTCGATTGATGTACAAGTTAGGGTACAAAACATAGAGAAAAATGGGGAAAACTGTCGAAAATCATATTTTTTAATTTGTTAATAACTTTTGTTTAACGGCATTTACATTTTTTTTCCTATATGACCATATTTTTTGTTTCCTGTTGGCAATTATTAGATGGATTTGTGTAGATTGAAGGGACTATTGGTATTCTCGTGAGGTCCGTGATCTGATTAATCAACGTAAATTTATATACAGACGCTAGCAGTGTTAGTGCTTCTTCTTCTTCTTTGATCCGTTAGCTGGCGGTCCGAGCGGGACGTCCCCGCAACGGATACGCTGCTGTCGGTGCCGCTGGGTCCCGAACTCTATTCACGATTCGCTTCCATTCTTCTCGGTTTTTGGCGGTGTCTCGAGCCTCGGTAACTGATAATCGTTGATTCTTTAAGTCACCCTCGATATTCTTCAACCAGGTTTTCTTCGGTGCCGATCGCTGTATTCTCCAGTCTGCAGGACGGTCTCGCCAGAGAAGTTTACGTGGCAAGCGGTTATCATCCATTCGGCAAACATGTCCAAACCACCGTAGTCGACGTTTTTGCATTTCTTCTTCGATCCTACACTTCTCACTTAGTCGTTCTCTCAATCATCGGGTTCACTCAGTACTGCTGGTTTTAACTTACATAATGTGGACTCCTGCGAAGCTCTTAAAACATTGCTGTCCATTTAATCTAACTGCAGTGGTTGCGATGAAATTTCTCTCTGTATTCTTAAACCACTTTCTCCCCTAATTGTAGGAACTGTCACGCATTTTTGCAATTACTGCCTGACAACTTCCCGAGTACCCCAGCTTTGGAAAAAGCCTGTTGTGATTCCGTTACCAAAGAAATCCTCACTCGTAGCTTCAAAAAATTATCGCTTTATCAGTATTTTTCCCTTTCTTACCAAAGTCTTTGAGAAAACTCTTTTCGCTCAGATCATGCGTTTTCTCGAATCGAATAACTTCCTCTCTAAATTTCAATCAAGCTTCCGTAAAAACCACAGTTGCGAAACCGCTATATTGATTAGTTTCATATCTTCGTATAGTGCTAGATCAGGGTGACATAGCCATACTAGTTCTTCTTGATGCCTTCAACTCAGTAGTTCACTCACTTTTGCTCTACATACTTAGTTCATTCTAGTGATGAGCAAACGCAAGAACAAGACAAGACTAATCTAGTCTTGGTTTTGTCTTGTTCTTGTTCAGTCTGTCTTGTTCTTGTTCTTGCAAGCATAACTTAGTCTTGTTCTTGGTCATGCTAAATGTACAAGAACAAGATAAGACTGCAAGAAGAAGACCATTTTTGCTCATCACTAGTTGGCGCACAATGCTTGCAAAGTCATTATGTACTTAAGTACAAATGCTTTTACAATAATCATACTAAAAAGTAAATACAAATACACAAATACACACATGTATTTATATCATAATTACTTGTTTTTAAAAGAATGAATTTAGCTGAAAATTTTGCAAGAATCTAGCTAAAGTTCTACTCTGGGTCTTGTTCGATTTTTCTCATCTCTTTTATCTAATCGACTTCGGTGTGTGCGTCAATAATGGTGCTGCATCTTCTTTTCTACCAGTACCTTTGGGGGCTCCACAAGGTTCAGCTATTGGTCCCCTTCTGTTCTCATTATGTGTTAATGATGTCATATGTGTTATCCATCGTTGTTCCTTCCGCCTGTATGCTGATGAACTCCAGTTGTATTTATGTACCTGTTGTCCTCCTAGTCTTATTAGGACTTGCATTTTTAATTTAATAATATCCTGTTCCAAATAAACGAGTTGAGTTTTTTCAATTTCCTTAAATTAAATCCTAATAAGTCCAAATCTCTCGTCCATAGACGTCCCACTATGTTCCTGGACAATATTGCAAATATACATATTCCTTAATAATATTCCAACTGTCCTGTTGAAATCAAGCCTCACTTAGGCGCTCGAAGATCTATGCTAACCTACGTAAACTTTGGTTCTACGGTAGTCTCTTATCACCATCTCTTCGTTCCAAACTGGTTAAAGCTCTCGTGCTACCACACTGTCTTTATGGCTTCTTTGTTTATAATATCTTTTGATTCATCCTGTCGTCAACGTCTTACGATTGCATTTTATGATTCACCTGAAACGAACAGTATGTATATTGTTTTTTATTATTCTAAAAGATGAAAGTCTTGTGTGCTTACCATGTATAGTATTTAATTAATAATAATAATAATAATATTACTTTACTGTCAATGAAGTTCAACAGATATGTTTATAAAAATTTCACTGCCAAAATTTGCTTTGAATATTTCTGTATTGAATTGTCTATATATTAAGTGAGAACACAAAAAAAATTATACTATGCAATATAAAGTCAGCTGGACTGTTAATTCGAAATTTTGACAGTGAATGTAAAAGTACCTTAAATGTGCAAGGCCAATACAAGTCAAAGCAAAACTGCAAGACCAAGCCGATTTTGCTCATTCCTACCATTCCCACTATAAAAAAGTGCTCGCAGGAGAGCTCTGCCACAGAATTCAGTTTGTATTAAATTTTTTAAAACACCAGTAACTTAGGATTATAAAAATTTTCAAACATATTGTAATATTGTAATAAATTGGTAAAAACAGCATAAAACTTCAACGAACTAGGTAGATTTTGATAGAGTCCCTTTTGGAACACGTAGGTAAATAGGTAATTCACATCTTATACCTACTTCTTAGGAGCTTCTTGTTTGTTTCATTCTAGTTTAAGAATTGGTTGTTAACCTATAGCTAAATGTATTTGTATTTAAATTTTTCTTATTTCTTTGTGGGTGGAAAAGAAGTTGTGACTCTTACGTAGGTGTGTTTTGGAAAGAGCAATATTTTTCATACTTAAATATAGTAAGAATATTTGCGAAAAATCATTGATTAAGAAATTTTTGCGATAAACAAAAAGCAGCAATAAATGTCTTCATTTCATCTGAAAGAGGATTTTTAACAACTGCTCCACGTAATCATACTGATATTATCCTTGATACCTGAGTTTACGCACAACCATGCTCTTATTCCATGTCACAAAATCAAAGGCGGAGATTGCAAAGTGCCCTTCACCTAATTCGAAATTCCGTGAACGTTTCATTCGAAGGATTTTCATCACACAATACGCTGTGCACGGTTTCCTGATTTTTCTTCCCTTTCAGCCCTCATTCTACCCCGCGCCCAGTATCTGATGACAACAACACCACAGCCGACACGAAAGGCTAAAAACAGTTACAACAATGGCCTAAAAATGGAAAAAAGGACGAGACTCCCTTCGCTTCTTGCTCGAAAAATGCCTCATACCTTCCCCTTTTTGAATATGCTAGAGCGATGCTGTGTAATACAATTTCCTATGGTAGTTGCGTACGTCATAGATTAATGACGTCAATCCATCAAAATCACTCGATGGACATAGAGCTTCGGGCCGGGCTGCGCAACTGTAAGGGAGGTATTTTCCTGGCAGCCACTAACAAAGGATCCTAGTTCCAGGACTCGGGGTGTTCGCCTTCTGGCGAATCTTCTTCTGTGGGGCTTCGCATAATTTCATTTCGCTACACAGAACGCGCACAGGGTGCTCGAAATGAAATTTTGCCAGCAGGACCCCTGCGAACTTTTTTCGTTTCGTTTCGTTTCGTTCGCTTCAATCTTCGCTGAACTGATTTTAGTTGAGGAACGTCTTGTCTTTGTCATTTGATGGGCATGTCATGCTCCTGTTGTCAGGATATGTCCCTGCTCCTTCGGCTTTAATCTCCGACGGAATTAAAAATGGCCGGGTATTACAAAAAAATTATAATCGCTGTCACATTTTAAGCAAATATAATTAGTCATCGATCCCCTTTCGCTGGAGGTGCTGCCACTATAAGAAATGTATCAGGACCAAGCAAAAACGAGCACAGAAAAAAAATCGAGATTAGATTCATGGCGGTGCCGTGAGATGTGAAAAATGTCAGAATATGCTCTCGGGGCTGTATTTTTGCTGGTGGAGACGACAGGAAAATTCTTCAACAATAAGAATGGAATCCTGTCGATCGTGAGAAAATGCCAGATGGTGCCGAGTCTGATTAGGTTTCGGGAACTTTTTTTGGTATAAATTTGTATTAAGTGGGATTTAAATGTTTAATGGAGGGTATTGGGGGATATTATCTTATAATCAGCCAAAGACGGATATTATTTAAACGCGAATCTATGATATATGAATGCTAGATACATTCTGGTTTAGGCAAGATAAAAATCGTTTTCAACGATAGATTCCATTTGTGCACATTAATTTTAATTGAAGAGTTTGCAATTTTATACGCCATTGTTTCCTTTAACTTTAATCTTTCCATATTTTTTAAAAGTTTCGAGTTTAATTTTTTTCCACACATTAACAAGCAAAGTTGAATTTTTAAATAATAACCTGATTGAAAAATAATTTATTTTCAGATCACGATGGTCGTTAGTAGTACTTCTAACCAACTACTCCTATTCTTAGCTATATTGTGCTTTATATTTCGACAGCAATTATTTTAAGGCGTATTTATAACTTTATTTGTATTTGTTTGGTTGTTTTTACTTTGGATTGATATCTTTGTTTGACTTGTTTGAACTTAGCACAAACGGTACAGAAACAAATGCCATTTACTACTACTACTACATTTCTCTAGTGGGTCAGTGAAATTATTGGGCTTGGATTAGTCTCGTAGTTTTTGCCTTTACAATTCTTCCTTAAAGAAGATAATATTGGTGTAATATTTGGACTAATGACATGTCACCTCTGCAATAGATTACCTTCACCTTCACCGCCTTTACTATATCCTTCAATCAGCGTCACTTCCTTATTGCTGTCCTTTTCGCTTTTTCTAACTCAATTTCTAGTCCAGAATAGTAATGATCTTAAATAGACTTTCCCTGATGGTTGATGATGTGTTTCCATTCTTGATGGTTTTTGGCGATGTCTCAAGCCTCGATAACTAATAATCGTTGATTCTTTGAGTCGCTCTCGATATTCTCTAGCCAGATTTTCTTCGGTGCCGATCGGTGAATTATCGAGTCTGCGGGACACGGTCTGTTCAGAGAAGTGGCAAGCGGTTGTCATCCATTCGGCAAACATGTCCAAACCACCGTAGTCGACGTTTTTGTATTTCTTCTTCGATCAGCGTCTGCTGTTCGCATCCGTCTCGTTCGAAGGCAATCGTGGAGTGAGACACCGAGAATCTGCCCCAAGCAGTGAGCAGTGTCTACGTTTCCGTTCCATAAAGAAGACTGTAAAGATGAACGTTCAAGCGTTTTAATAGTAATATTTGATCTTTTCCGTATGTACCATTTCAGCGAAGCGAATGTGTCTGTTTCCTGATCGATGCGGCTGTAAAAAAG